>SNQJ01S0061551.1:18298-29507 GCA_010110895.2 Picea sitchensis | reverse complement strand
TATTCTTTTTCCCCAAATTCCATTGATCACTTGACTAACATGAATGGACTTCTTGTAGTGGCTTCCCAAGACTTTATGGCTGCACCTAGACTCATACCTTAACATTTTGTAGTCTTGCATTTCGATTATATTCTGAAAGATTTTTGTCATAACATTTTTGTCCCTGAGTACCTCTTCTTATATTTAACTAAATTTCAACCTTCTCACCTCTTAAGAACTAAAAAATTTTAACTCTGCAAAAATGTGCAGCCAACAGAACTTTGTCAGGCTAATTGTTTCAACAATTTCATGAAAATATGAACCATTATGGTTCAATAATGCATCATAATTATTTATTCTGATTTCCTTTGAAAATTAACTTCCCAAATCAATTTTCTGGGTGGATAATTAGACTCCTCTATCTAATACATTTCCAATGCCTACTTCCATGCTCAATTTTGAATCTTGAGCAGAACATTATGGTTATTTGAAAATTGTCCATTAATTTTTCTGTTCACACTTCAACTTGGTGCAAATTTGCGTTGTAATTATGCATTTATGTACCTACTCCATTGGATTTTTGGTAAGATCTCTAATTTTTTTCTTCATATAAATATTTTGGATAGCCTTTCCAAATTTTCACCTCTTTCTGGGTTCTGGGCTACTAGTTACAGCCTATTGAAGTTCTAGGCCAATTAGTTTTTTGGTCTAGAATGCTACATGTACCTTCTGTGTCGTCTTAAACATTTTTAACATGCCCAAAAATTTATTTAAGCTCTAGTACTATCTTCTATGGTTCAATATATTTCCATAGACTACTCCTGCGCCTCCATTTGATTCCAGAGCAGAAAGTTATGGCCCTTCTAAGTTACTTGGGTCTTAAACTTTACCCTCCTTTGTTTGTCCTATAACTTCCTCATAAAATCTTTGTTTGACGAATGGTTTACACGATTAGAAATATCTCTACGAGATATTTGATTTTGGATCTATGGTTTTTGAGTGGCTAAAAACGTTGTTTAGGGCCTCAAAAACACATTGCAAAAGGATGGCCTTCAAATAGTATAAAATGTTGCAGATATTCATGGGTTTTTTGTTGTTGTAGACCATCCAAATGACTACACGGGCAAAAAATTGAACATGTACACCCATATTTAGCATGCACAACAACACCATAAAGTAGTGAATGATCTACACACCTATAACCAATGTGGATCACTTCTCTGTCACACCAATAATTGGTGCGCACTACTTTTGTGTCGCACGCCAATATCTACCGCGCACAATTATGGTTCATGCACTATTACTCGTTGCACGCAATTTTTGTGTCATGTGCTAATATTCCACGTGCAATGAACTCTAAGCACTACACCATGCCAAAGTTTAGTATGCTCCCACCACGCACCAGTACTTCACGGGCACCATTAATTAAATTGTCGTGTGACGACATATACCCACATTGTGTGTGCACCAAAAAAAATCCTCTATGCTCTGTCAATAATGTGCACACCATGCGCACCATTATTATGCATGTTCACACCGTACATAGAAGTATTACATATGTGCTACTCAATATGCATCGTGCAATGCTAGATTTAGTATGCACACCTGTGCACCAATATTTTATGCGCATTACCGCTCTGCACTGCACAATGCCAATTTAAGTACGCACACCTGCACACCTATATTTTCTGTACATTACTACTCTGCACCGCGTAATGCCAAATTTAAGTTCCCACACCCGTACACCAATATTTTACGTGCATTACCACTCTACACCGTGCAACACCAAATTTTAGTGTGCACAACCACACACCCTTATTTTCCACACATCACAAGCTATTCACTATGCATCACGCATTTTTAGTGTGCACATTCATTTTTATGTGCAATCAACTCCTCGTGAATTCCACTATAGAAATTGAGGATTTTGCCAAACATTTTCCCAATTTTTACCATAGACATTCTGCAACTATGAAATTTGTTCAATTTCACCTGGATAACACCAATTCAACCTCTACAACAACAAATCATTGTGGGTTGGCATTCTTGGAACAATTTTTTCCCAAACGTAATTCATGAATTGAGAATTTTAATCAACTAATCTTGCTCCATCTATCATGGCTTCCCTGTAACTTCAAACTCGACCCATTCTAGGTCTGAATTTTCTAGAACATATATTAAATTAAGAATATCTCACTACTTGGCCAAATTTCTCAATTTTCCCATGAATTTAACAACAGAAATTGGGGATTTTCCCAATTCCATGCAATTGCTTCTAATTTTTACCATGGATGCTTTGTAACTTGATATTTGGCCACATCGAAATCAATTCTCTATGAATTTTCCAATCAATTCAACTTGCTTGCCCCATCCAGGCTCAGTGTTGAAAATTGGAGCTCTAATACCATATTGTAGCATCCCTAGCATCCAACTGGGCTATGCCACATAACATTTTGGAACTATATACACAATTAAAACATATACACATAGAAATACTTGCGGAATTTTCTATATATAACTTTAAAAATACAAATACATTCTGCAAATGCACAGATTCATACAGAACAATAATAAAAATACACATGCAACGCAAACAGGAAAAACCCATAAAAATAAACGCATAAATAATAATGCAACACAAAATGGACATTTATCTTGGTTAAAATATCACCAACTATGTGTAGACCTTCCACGAACCTCCCAACCTTAGACCACGCTTCTCATCACTCTCAGTAGTGGGTCACCCCCGAGCTAGGACTAAACTACACCCAGGTAAAGGGATTCCTAACCAGGATGATGTATCTTAGACAACAGAAAAAACTCCATCACAAGTGCCAACTCGAAATAACAGCCTACATTCCTTGATTCCCCATATTCATGTCCCACCCTAGGAAGTGTGCCCCTTCTTTTCTCAATAGTCATTCGACTGCCCCACTTCCTCTCTGGGGCTTCAACAATAGGCCAGATAGGAAGTCTCAGAGCCTTTTAGTTGTAGTTTGGCACCTTCGAGAAATCAATTCCCAACAATTCTCTCACCTAGAGAGAAATTGCTCACGGTCATAACAACCCGCCTCTTCAATATCCCATAGGCCTGACAACCCACTTCTTCAGTCCAAATCCTAAGGTAACCAAGTACAGATATAGATACTGGTACAGGTATAGGTATGGGTACAAATAAAGGTACAGGTACATGTACATGTATGGATACAAGTACAAGAATGTATAGAGGACAACTGCATCAGCCTCTGAATGATGATGGAATGATAGAAAAATGAACTAATTCCAAGCTATATCTATGCATGTTCCCAACTTGACAATTTTCATGTTGAGAGCTACTTTGGCTCACTTGTCCCCATCCTTAGAACTTAGGATAAAACAATTATCCATACTTTATACTTTAAGGAATATTAATATAATACTCCTTTTTGTATTAAGCTCTGTAGCTTAGCCCCTTATCCTTAAATTTTATCCCTCTTTCCCTAACTAGTGGATTTTATTCCTCCATACTCTTTATCATGGTTGGTCTACACACAACGATGTATAATATTAATGATATGAGTATTTACATATACAAAAATCGTCCCCCTGACATTTAACATCTAGGCTCTTTGGCCTAATCATCACATAATCCTTCTGGATTATAATAAACTTTCTCACCAGCATACAAAACAACATATACACAATGACTTCCTAGACTCAAAATCATGCATACTTAGTTGTTGTGTGTGGTATCTTGGAATGTGCACACTTCATCATTTTAGTGTGCAATATAGGTGCGCACTATACCATGTAAGGTGCATGAAAAATGTTATAAAACAACTCACCATCTTATAAACATAACATATACACAAAGGCTCTATGGACTTAATATTGCACACTCAATCCAGTGTGCACAAGAACTCTAGAATGTGCACACTCTTCTTTTGGTATGAGATTCCCACGCATTGACTCAATGCACGCAAAATCAAACCAAATAGCCTGTATCATCAACTCACCAAATTATAAGTATATTTACATTTACATTTACAATTTGGGGTTCAGCCTAGGGGTATTACACCCATGGTACTTTAGAACCAATTTCCTTTCAGAATATTTGATACCCAGCTTGGTGCACAATGTATGGAAGGTTATGGTGAACTCTGGCACTGCTTGTACCCTTTCTTGATGCAGTATGGTCCATCTCATGTATTGGTCATCATAGTTACCAACATGGTAATATTGTTCGTTGACCACATCCGTAAACAAATCCAAAGTGGGCTCAACCCCATATATTCTAGACTTCTCTGTTGAAATTTTCTTGTAGTAAGTTTCCTACCAATGTTTGACATGGGGGACATCTTTAAGAAGTGTGAAGGTGATAATATTCCTATCGGAAAAATTGTGAAGAGAGAAATAACCTTCTAGTAGATTTAACTATTTTTCTAGGGCATATGCATCTATCTATCCTTCAAATACGGGAATATAAAAATTAACTTGTACCTTGAAAGGTGAGGTGCCTCCAAAGTGGTTTCTTGATGAAGATGTGATGGTTGTTATCTGTAGGTGTTGAATTTTGTGGGAAAAATTCTCGATCATTCCGTCCCTCTATCACGTGAGAGCTTGCTCAAGCAATGGATTAATAGAATTGTCTGCTTTGTTCTTTTTCTTTTCTTCCTCCATGGAGGGTTTCGTGGGTGTGTGAGGGTAATTTTTCTCAATAGAAACAAGATCAAGACCCAACTTTCTATATTCGTACCTCATTGAGGACATGCACTAAAAAAATAATCAAGAGAAGCCTTCTCTGATACCACTGATCCAGATTATTTTCGGCATGAAAATGAGTGTAGAGATATAATAAAGAAATGTACAGAGATATCTCAGATATCCAATAATATAATAGAAACATATATCAAATATGCAATCATAAACATAGAGATACAATAATACACAATTTATATTAGTGAGCGAAATGTACAAAACTATAGAAATATAGAGTGAAAGACTCGCTAGAATGGTGGAATCTTATCTACGAGAAGAGATTTGAAAGCTACGCACATTCAGAAGAAGATGATTACAATGAGGATTTAAATTTCCTTTTAACATAAATAAAATCCAAAACCCTAACCCTGGAAGATGAAAAGCCAACAATTTTGTCGACCCCGTTTTGGGTATTTTGGTGTATCAATTATCGAGGGCGTAACTTTGGCATACGATCTCGGTTTGGGGTGCATGATAGCTCATTGGAAAGGTATCAAAGAGGAGATCCATTTTGGGGGATAAATAAAATCCTTCGGCCATAATTAAGGTTTCCTATCTGGAAAAAAAATTCATTTAGGCCCTCAAAATGGCCCCTGAAGATTATAAACCAAAAACCTGCTAAAAATAGTAAGTTCTTAGAAGATTGTTGTGTGCCAATTGGAATAGGTGGTTGGCCACAGATATCCACCTGGATCAGGAATATGGGGTCTCTTTATTTTAGTTTGGTCCTCTTCCTCCTTGATTACCTTATCCTACTGGGGAGGATCATCCCTAACACATGTGCCAATATCTAAAAAACAATAGATAATAATAATAAGATAATTGAAAACAAATGTTACATTAAATTACATGTGCATTAAAAATACCTAAAAATATGCAACTAGATTTATCAAAATATAAAAATAATATTACCTCTCTCATCTGGTGGCTCAACTGTTGTAAATTATATTTTTGGAAATCCTCTCCAATCCAACCCCACATATAGGAATTGTACAATATCGAGGACATGATTTTCCTCGCTATTTATAAAATTATATACATCCCTATTGACTGGAGCAATGAGAAACTTGAACTGGACATTCTTCAGAAATAACTGCCCCCACTTATGCATACACGCATCAAGAATAGTCCTAGAAGGAAAGTAATGTACTACTAACCGAGTGTCATGAACCCTCTAAAAAATAACTCTAACATGAATAGGAAAAATTTCATCCCATGTAAAATGATGTGAAAGTTATCTAATGAAAAACAAAAATATCTAACCACATAATCAATCACGGCCTCTGCACTAAAATATATACACAATATGATAAAGAGAAACTAAATGTGTTTCCCATTAGAGTTATATTGTGATAGTGCACAGAGAATAAGAAACATATGCCTAACCTCCTCTCTACCAAATGAACATATATGAATCTAACCATCAAGAACCTAGAACTCTACAAAGGAATGGATCTTGGGATGGGAATATCTCTACACATATGCTAGATTGGTCTCTCTTGCAACACCATGCAATATATCATGGAAATAGGGAAACACCTCCCCCATCTTAGAAAATCCAGTTATGAAATAAACATCATCCTTGGTGGGATGATACCATTGATCAAGACCAACCCTGAACCCCTCTCACCCATGATCCCAACAAGGGATCAATTGTTGTAACAAAAAAGAGTTCCCCTTGAGCGATGTACCCTATTTATAAAACTTGAGGACAACATCCATCAAAAGGGCACGTGTCAAATATGAAATAGGGTGAGGGAATGACTCACTCATATTCTCCCTGGCCTCCCACTCACAGGGTGAGGGAATGACTCACTCATATTCTCCCTGGCCTCCCACTCACACACAAAATTCATTGTTTGCATTCCACCTATTGTTGTTGATGTTCCTACTCCTCTCATCGTTGTCACCTATGATTCGCATACAACATCAAGTAGGGCACATATATATAGATAAATAAATTGAAATTATAAAACATGCACATATAAATAAATTCATTTAAAACCTTTTTTCAAAATGATGCAGATCATCGTCATCGCCAAGAACGCCTAGCCAAAGACATCTAGTTAATTAATTTGAGGAGAGAGGCACCATCCCTCCTCATTTTAAAAATTCAAATTTGTAATAATTGTTGTAAGGATGAAGATCCATGCATATTCCTTTGTGCATGTAGTAGATAGAGTCACCTTTAATGGTTTCTGGATGAGGTCTAGATCCGATTCTAGACTAGACAACCATTGAAATGCAATTAAATGTAATTTATGAGAGTAGGTGAGATTGAGGGAAGATCTTGAGGAGCCCCTCTTTGTAAAAAAGATCTTGTATCTAGATTCATAAGAAAAAAAGAGATTAGAATATAGATTGGAGAGAAGAGAAGATACTCGTAGACTCTTGTTGTTCCTGAGCTTTTGTACATTGTAAACACATGCATTCGACATTAATACAAAGAGTCATTTCTTCTCTGTATTGCATGAGAATATTTATGTGTTTATGTGTATTTTAAATGAATGTATTTTATGTGTTTATATGCATATGTTGTATATGTATGTTATATTTCATCTGCAGGGATAGATAGAATTTCCTATCTGTGGGTTTTGTTGATTTCAGTCTGGGTTCTTCAAGGCTTAATGCAAGGGGTTGCATGAGAGAGTGTCAAGGACTCGGTGAGCCAGTGAAAAGAGTGCACATCTGAGCTCTGTGGAATTCAAGAAAGAATATGCTAGGAGGGAACACCAGAGGAATCATAAACTCAAAGGAGAACCTCAAGGTTACTGAACACTTTAAAGGTAATACTATGCAGAGGAAGGCACATAGAAGACATAATCACTGAGGATTTTGTGAAGCTCTATCAAAAGGACATTGATCAAGTGCAAAGAGTGCACAGGAAGAACTCTATTTCGAGTTCAGACATAATGGAAGTGTCGAAGAAGGCACTTACAGAGTTGTTTAACACTCTGGAGGAAGACCTGTGAAAGGAGTGCACCAGGCCAACACTCGGACGAAGTGTTGAGAGATAGCCAGTTGAAGGTTAGTCGAAACGTAAGGAGAATGTGCAAGGTGAACTTGTTTCAAGTTCCAAAGCTCATGAGTTCAAGTGCAAAGTGTTCCAGGAGGAGCACCATAAGTCTTCTAAGGAAGAAGAGGGTCGAGTCCCTTAGAACTGAGAAAGTTTGTAAGATTAGGAGGAATAATACAGTTGCGTAATAAATCCCCACAGAAAGGAACAGTAGGCAGAGACTCTTATAAGTCCAAGCCTCAAAAAAAGCTCAAGAAGGATAGCATTTTCAGAATGTAGGCGAGACCTAAAGATGTTAGGGCTCACAGAGGAAGCAAAGGTCAAGGCCTTTGAAGTATCGATATCTTTCAAGTCTGGGAAGAAAGATGCAAAATCTCCGGAGGATGAGCACAATTGCCATTGGATTGAGTAGGGGGGAGATCTAGACCGTTGGATCCCATGTCTAGATAGTGAATAATGCGCATGGCAAGAGATCAGCCCTGAATAGTCATATTTAAGAACAGAGGACTAACAGTCATTGGATATGGAAGAAGGCGCATGAGGATTAACCCTTGTGTATGCAATGGAGTGGACTCGTCAAAGCCCCGAAGTTACGAAACCATCAAAACCATCCATCGTTCAAGAAGACAGGTGGTAGCACATTGAGAATCTTGGGAAATCGGGTATCGGAAGATCAAAGGTGAGGATTATTTCGACTTCGAAAAATGTGAAGTCCCCATAAAAGAAGGAACATATTGGACCATTGGATCACGGGAGCGTGTGGACCGGTGATCTGGCATCTAGGTTTTAGAGATCTAGAGAACGAAGGTAAAATGAATCGGGGATTCCCTATACGCAAAATCCTGAAACACATTTTGAGTTGGCACTTGGTTTTTCCATCATCATAGTTAGAGAGGCCTAGCGAGAGGAGCTAGCGTCGAAAGAAAATACCGTCGATCAGAACATCGGGGATCAGGGGTTTGGGAATAAAGGAGTTAGGAGATGCTCACATGCATAAATCCTGAAGTCACGAAATGCGACGCATCATTTAGGTTAAACCTGTGGTCATGGGAATGGTAACATGAGCGGAGGGAGATTATGGTCATTAATCCCTTTTTGGGGTTTCGGGAGTCGAGGAGTCAAGGGTGGCTCATATGCCAAATTCTCGACATGAGAAGTCCCGAAACACTTGTTTCATAGGTGCACGGTCACAACCCATGGTCGTGTGAGAGAAGGATCCCGCGCCTTGTGCTTAGTCACATAGGCATAGTTTCGTAATAGGATCTATGGTTATAAGTGTCAAAGGTTGTGTAAGGGAATCAAAGAGCCATTTTGGCTCTAAGGAATTTGAACGATCCATGACCTGGAGGTCAACGGACCTTGCCAAGGCAGAGGTAGGTAGGGGGTCTACACCAAGTGGTATCAAAGCCACTTTTTGTCTGTAGATTTTAGGCAGAGGGAGGCAGCATAAATAAGAATATAGTTCGATACCACCAAGTGGTATCAAAGTGAGAATTTTCATTTCTAGATTTCCGGCAGAAGATAAAAGGAAGGTGGGGCATTGATGCTCTATGGAAATCTATTTGCATATAGGTAGTAGACATTTGATAGCCAAGTGTGCTGAAACCAGAGAGGAAGAAGATGGATACTGAAGGCCATGAATGTGGTCCAAGAGAAGACCTCTAGCAGAAAAGAAAGGCTAAGAAAGATAGAGAGCTCAGTGAGATAAGGGAAAAAATGGAGAATCTTTCATTTAAGATGCAACATGATGCAAAGGTGCATTAGGTGTATGAATGGCCCATGAAGAAGATGGTAAAATGGCCCTCTTAGAATTTTTTTTCTAGAGGACAACAAAGGTTGTTGAGAATGTGGCTGAAGTATGTTGAAAGCCTCAGAGGTTAAGAGAAGATGGTTCATATCTGTCATCCAGAAACTAGGAAGAGTCTCAAAAACTGTCAGGTGAGAAGTGAGGAACTTTTAGGTTTCCTAGAAGGCAATGAGAAGAGGTCAATGGTTGATCTCAAAGACTATCAGGTGAGCAGTGAAGAAAATTCATATTTCCAGGTGGGCAATGAGATGGGATCATTGGAGGATCTCATAGACTGGTAGGAGAGCACGGAAGAAATCCCAGATTGCCAGGTGGGAAAGGGAGAGGAGATGAGACTGTCTGATAGTCTCATGAACTTAGAGATGAATTCAGATCAGCAAGGAGTGCTGACAAAGAGGGGATATCAGAGGACTGTTATGATCATTGGGGGAATTTATATATTCCTACCAATCCACCCAATTGATGTCACAACGCATGTTGCAGACGCCGCAACAAAAAAAGGACAACCAACAATGACTGTCATAGGGGAATAAGAAATGGAGAAGATGTTAGAATCCTCCCTAGCAAAAGAAGAGCATGCAGTTAAAATGTTCACTCCATGGAAGAAGGAGTTAGAGATGCTGGAGGATTGTTTGAAAAATCAAGAACCAGTAGATGACTGCCATGAGCAGACAATCATGCAGATTGTAGGAGAAGGGAATTCAAAGGAATTGCTCGAAAATTTCAGCCAAGAGGCTGGAAAGATGATGATTTCAGCACTGAGGCCTGCAACAGAAGATGAAGCAGAATTCCAGTCTGAGGAGTAGCTGGAGGAAGCTATAATTGAACTAGCACAAGGAGAAATGGCATAAACTAATATGTCAGAGGAGTTGATTGAGTAGCAGGTCAGCCAAGAGGAGACTACAGAGCTTGAGTCTGCAACATAGTGTCAAGTCAAGGCCACAGAGGAATAAGGAAACATGGGAGATTAATATGATCTGTCATTTTATCCACATGAGGATATGCAGCCGAGAAGACTGCATAAGGAGAACCAACCATGGGAGCATCTAGAAGAGGTGATTGAAGAAATCAAGAGGCTGATGTTGAGGTCAGCACAAGAAACTATCAGCAGGAGGGAGATGAACAGAGGAAGACTTGCAATAGCAGAATGCATGCAGTAGCAGCAACAAAAAAATGGAGCAAATGGACAACTCCAATAGATAGTTTGGGATCCAGGTGGATTTCAACAGTAGAGCTGGGAATCTCATTAGCAGGAGATCATGAATGTTTTTGATAGCAATGGAGTATGATGTAGGATCATCGCTTCATGTCAACGATGCGCCAGCTAGCCATCACATTCAGCATGCATTCAATGGAGGAGAGAGGCACCAACCCTCTCATTTTAAAATTTGAAAATGTAATAATTGTTGTAAGGCCGAAGAGCCACACATATGCCTTTTTACATTTAGTAGATAGAGTCACCTTTAATGATTGACAAGATGAGATCTAGATCTGATTCAGACTCGACAACCATTGAATGTAATTCAATGTAATTTATGAGAGTAGGTGAGATAGAGGGAAGAGCTCGAGGAGCCCCTCTTTTGTAAAAAGATCTTTGTATCTAGATTCATAAGAAAAAAGAGATTATAAGATAGATTGGAGAGAAGAGAGGAGAGCCAAAACTCTGTTGC
>SNQJ01S0061551.1:0-16367 GCA_010110895.2 Picea sitchensis | reverse complement strand
AAAGAGCCATTTCGGCTCAAAGGAATTTGAATGATCCTTGACCAGGAGGTCAGCGAAACCTGCCGAGGCAGAGGTAGGTAGGGGGTCTGCACCAAAAAACATATAAAAAATTAGTTGGTGTGCCTAAAAAAAAACCTATGCCCCATCGACGATTATCTATATCATACAAACAACATTGAAATGTAGTGTTTTTACTAACACACATAGATGCATCATGTTTCTTGTCGCACCACCATGTATTTTAGTGTCATAGCCCATAAAAAACAATGCAACTTTAAATTATGAAATAACCATCCTAGTGCCATGCTCTTTACAACATCAATGTTTTTTTTCTACCTAAAGGAATGGCTAGGTTACATTGTTTTATTGTATATTAAGGATGTGATGTGTTAATATGAACGCACCGATAATACCCTGTTATTGTATCACTAGAATAATTTTTTGAGGTATGTTGGTTTGCATAGAACACCAATAACGGGGCATACGATCAAATGCTCCATCATGTGAAATCATGCAATATTTCCAGATGCCGTTATTTTAACCGACCAGTTCATTTTGCTAAGAAAGACACACAACAATGCTAAAATTTATGGTATCTAAAATTATCGGTGCACTTTGTTAAACTTAAAGAACTAGTGCACCAGTTTTACTAGAGCACCGACATGATGTCAAGTAGTGTGTTGTCTTACTAATGCACCAGAAATGGGGCCTTATAGAAGAATAACTAGGATGATTACTTTTGAAATCCTATCATGGTTCGTAATTTTAGCATTTATGCACAAATTCTCCTTTCTTATTGTCGTAGTGCCACCTATTTTATTCATGCATCGCATACAATGATGATAGTTTATGAACAATTCATCTTTTTCTCATTCTCTTTATAACACTAGTGTGTTTGTTGGACATATCGACACTCATAGGTTAAATTTCCTTATCACAATTAAAGAATTGCGATGTTTTACTATTAACGCATTGATGCTACCATGATAATGGAGCACTGACCTTTTATTTGACGGTGAATTGTAGAGGATAAAGCATCGAGAACAAGGCGTCCAATGAGAGGACATGTTATTCCAAATCAGTCAAAATCTATCTCGATGTGGTTCTGTAAAAGACACCATTGCATTTGGTTAAAATGGTTGCACTGGTACATTAAATTTTATGTATCCTTAAGTTAGAAATGCACTTAATTAAGTGAAATGTATCATTGTGGGAAGAAAACAATTACATGTTGGTTGTGGGGTGTTCTAAAGGACACACCACTTTGTTTTTAAAATTTATCATGGTGCTCTTCCTTTAACAACATAAATGCATATGTTTATATTATATGTACCGGGAGTGGTGCTTACTATGAATTTAACATAGGACACACTGCTTCGGGCTGAGCCAAAGCATCTAGGTGCACTATGAGGAATAGGAAACAAAATTGAAAAAAATGCCAAAATTTGAGCTAAATTCAAATTTGAATTGGATAAAGATGCAAATAGGAAGGCAATAAACAATTTACCTAGACTCTTTTGTCTCGAGGATGCATTGTTTCATCGTTGAGAGGAAATGAAAATTTGTGGTAATTTCCAAAATTTGGAAATGTGTGGAATCTACCAATTCATCTATCGAAGTCCTTGTAGATTACTATAAACAAGGAATATTTGGAAGGATGGTGAGAATCGATGCTTTCTTGATAGTTTGGAAGAACATGATCAACTATAAGAATGAAAATCAATTTGGAAATTTTTTTTACCCTATTGTGGTGCGCCTGATAATAGTGATGTGCAACGGTGCGTAATGTTCAATGACATCGATGCACTTTATTCGGTGTGTGTTATTTTTATTATAATGTACGACAATGATTTTGAACATTGAAGAACTAGTGATTTAATGTTTATGTTCCTGTGAGTGTGCATGTACCTTAAAGGTGCACCATTAAAGAAACCTCTGCAAAAACCTTCAGCGTCTTACTGATACTAAAAACCTCCGCTCTAAAAAAAGAAGGGATATATTTTTTGGGGAGATTCCTTAGGGACCTCCACAAGAAGGCATTCTCCTTATAGTGTATGAATGTGGTTATCATATATTTCTCCATAAATCTGATCAGAACTTCTTCTTTTACCTTTTTCAATGGTACAACCTTTATTCATTGTGTTAAATAATCAATCTCCGTTAGGATATACTTGTGCTACTACGAGGAGTGAAGATTAATTTTTTAAATAATGTGTGCAAGGTAAAAAATATTAAAATGCAGAACCAGAGGACAATTATTATGAAAGTATTTATCATAAGGAAACAATACAATGATTGCAATAACGATATGGACCAAAACATTATACCTTTATTACTTCTGGAAAACATTTTCTATTTTCCTCTTCAAGGGGGAAACCTCTTAAATACATTGCTTATGATTTAGATTACAAGAAGGAGAGAATGAGGAAAAGAAGAAATCCTAGAAGCAATGTTGTTGAATCCTTTTAAATAGAATATGGATTTTTGGTTGTTGTCGTCTTTTCTTATGGTCCCAGATCAACAACTGGATCAATTGGTTCGGGATCAAGCGCTTCACCTGAAATCTCTCCTTATATTATCCTTCTTTTCTTCTGGGATGATATAATGTCCAAGTCGTCATAGTCAAGTGCAACCTGACCTGTTTTTGGATCCCATATCATAGAGAAGATCCCAAGTACAAATGATTTCAAAAGAAAACCTTTTACAATGCTTTCTACCTCTATATATACTACTTCTATATTCTTAAGAACATTCTAGAGAAGGAACTTACTAGAGGTAGAAGCTTCTAAAAGTCTTCCTACAATATTTGTGTTCACATTATTACATAATACTTATTTAATAATGATTATGTTTATTACAGATAGATATATAGTATTATATCTACTTGATGGGTTAGGGAAGTAAGGAAACTAACGTGCCCTCCCCCTTAAATAATAAACTTTTCCTCAAGCATTGATATGTAGGAATTACTACATAATGTTGTATGGCTCCCATGTGGCATCCTCGGGTTGTGTATCCTTCCACTATATTAAAAATTATTGAATGGTGCACTTACAGAGATATTGCTCGTGTTAGGCTGGGATGGCTTGTGGCTGTAACCAAATGGGACCTTGTTCATCTAATTCTAGTAGACTAGTTTGAATATGGGACTTGGATCCAAACACTTCCTTTAAGCAAGAGACACCAAAAATAGGATGGATATTAGAGTAACTTGGTAGGTCTAATTTGTAAGCCACAGGCCCAATTCACTTGATGGTTGTACAAGGGCCATAACAATTTGGAGAAATCTTCTAGAAGCATTATTCTTTCAAGGAATATTTCTAATATGGTTCCAAATGAATAAAAACCTACTCCTTGTCAGCAAAATGGAATTCACAATGACATTGATCATCTTGTTTCTCTATTCAATTACGATCCATGACCAAATTGTATTTGAGAGTGCATAGAATGTCATATCGAACTCTAAGGGATCTATCTAACTCATGAAACTTAGAAACAATATAAAGGTAAGAAAATACAGGGGGGATTTTGACCATAGACTACCTCAAATGGAGTCATGCAATTGGAACTATGGTAAGTTGTATTGTACCACCATTCAATAAAATGTATCCATTGAACCATTGATATTTGCATTCTAATGTGAAGCACCACAAATAGGATTCCAAGAAATTGTTGAGAGATTTTGTTTGGCCATCCATCTAGGGATGATAGGATGTGATAATATTCAATTGGGTGCCCTGAAGCTTGAACAATTCTTGCTAGAAGTTACTTGTGAAGGTCAGATCATAGTTTGAGACAATAGATTGTGGAATTCAATGTAGTTTGGAGATAGTTTCCATGAAAACTTGAGAAACTATGGAATCTTTATATGGTTGTTGGAGGGAACATAAATCAATATATTTGAAAAATATATCAACCATAACCATGATGACTGGTGTATTTCCATATTTGGGAAATCGAATGATAAATTTCATTGAGATATCTTTCCATATAGTAGGTGGGATAGGGAGAGGTTATAGTGTTATTATATCTTTGGTTTTTTATCCCTTTTTTTTTGGAAAGTATCGTATTATACCACAAAAGTGTGTATTTCTTGCTTCATGCATTCCCTAAAAAGGAAACATTTGATTCAGTCATAAGTTTTATGAAAGATCAAATGTCATGTTGTTGGTGAGGAATGGAGATCAGAGAGAACTATGGATTTAAGGTTGGTATGTTTGGTTAAATATAAAAGGCCTTTAATTAACGTGGTTCTCAGAGTCTTCAATAGAGAAAAATGGAATTTAATTGATTAAATGAAATGTGTTGGTTCAAAATTAATGGAGAAATAAAAGTAAAAAACTTCTAGACATTAGACTTCATCATGTTCATAAATAAAGGTAAATATCTCATATTTATTTTCAACAAGCCCTTGGAATAATATAATATATCTCAAAAACAGGAAGAGAGCATTGCACAAATATAAACAAGCACTAATTATTCACGCTATCACCTACACGCATAGAGAAAATTGAAGGGATCAACGATTAGATCTTGGAACCATTCATGGTGAACTACTTTCAACCAATCGAATACAATGAAGGAGACTGAAAATAGGGGCCCTTATTCTTAATATTTTCTTGAAGGAACATCAACTTCCACATTCACTTTTCCCTTCTTGTAAATGATCTCATAATCATAGAGAAACATTTTGGTTAGCCATTTTTTTTTCTCAAGGGATGAAATCCATATTCCAAGAAATATTTTAGGCTACAATTATTAGTTTTAATTTGGAAGAACTTCCCAAGAAGGTAAGGATTCCAAATATTCACTAGATGAAAAATAGCCAACATTTCCTTTTCATATGTGTATTTTTCCAAATGTAGCTCAGAAATTTGTTTGCTAGTAAGAGACAAGGGTTTTCCTTCTTGCATGACAACTACACCAATTCCTTTCCAAGAGGCATCACACTCCAAAAAAAAATTATTTGTAATTTTTGGCAAAGCCAGTACTTGAGTTGTGCACATGCCATCTTTCTAATATTGGAAAGGTTGATTTGTATTCGCATTCCAACTAAAAACATTTTTCTTAAGGAGGGAAGTGAGTGGGAATGCAATTTTTCCATAATTCTTGATGAAATTTCGATAGTATCTAGTTAACCAAAGTAATCCTTGCAAACTTTTAAGAGTATTAGGTTGATGTCAATCCTTCATATCTTTGGTTTTCACGAGATCCAATCATACACCATCCTGATCAACAATATGGCAAAAATATTCTATTTCAAAAGCCCCAAAGGAATATTTGGACCTTTTTAGAATGATTTGATGTTGAGAAAGTAGGTGTAAGAACTGATCCACATGGGTAGGATGGGATTTCCATATTTTACTTCAAATGAGTATTTCATCAAAGAAGACAAGGAAATAGTGATAGAGAAAGCATCATAAGATGTGATTCATGACACTTTGAAAGTGGAGGGTGCATTAAATAGGCCAAAGGGAATTACCAAGAACTTGTAATGTCCTTCATGCATGTGAAAGATAGTATTGGGAATATCACCCTCCTTTCAATGAATTTGGTGATAGTCTAAATGTAGATCAAGTTTGGTAAAACATTTATCACATGTTAGTTCATCCAAAAGGTCATCAATGATGGGGATGGGAAACTTATTTTTAATGGTAATTCAAGGTACATTCACCAAGTAACTTAGTTTTTGAGTACCATAACCACTAAATAGGAATAAGGGTTGGTACTAGGGTGGATGACACAATCAACTAACAATTCTTCAACATTTTTTTCAATGTCCTTTTTATGAGAGAATGGGTGGCAGTAAGGGTGAAGATTGGGCGTAAGAATACTTGGCGAAAGTGGAATGGAATGATCATGGGTACTATTGTAACTTGATATGGTTTTTGGTTTCTTAGAAACCATGCCAAGACATATTTAAATCAATTGTAGGCCACAATCTACCTCTTGGACTAGAGAGGGATCTCTCATATTATTTAAGAACATTAGCTTCCCCCTATCAGTAAGAATCAATTCTAACAATTAAGCCCAGGGGCCAGATTTAAATAATAAATAATGGAATAAAGTAGGTACACATGGTTTCAAGATGAAGTGGTAGTTGAATGGAGTGAAAGACTATAAATTTTATGAATCTAGAGGCCTTTCTATTGGGAATCGGGTCTCATTGGCTTGAACATATAAGTTGTAAATGATAGGTGGAGGAATAATAAAAAAACATTTAACATACCCAGCCACTTCCTGGCCTATGCCACTTAAAATTATGAACTCTAATACTAATTTAAATTATAAAAATACTTTGCAAATGCACAGATTCATACAAAATAATAATAGAAATACACATGCAACATACATGGGAGAAACCCATGAAAAAAAATGCATAAGTATTAATGCAACATGTGAATTAGCACACAATTGAAACTTATATTTGATTTAAAAGAAGGCCAACTATGTGAAGACCTCCCATGTTCCTCCCAGACTTAGACCACACTGATCATAACTCTTAGTAATGGGTCACCCCCGATATGGGACTAAAATCCACCTAGGTAAAGGATTTCTAACCCGGCTAAGGTATCTCGGACAACAGGAAAACTCAGTCATAGGTGCCAACTCAAACTAACAACTTATAGTCCCTCATTCCCCACATTCCTATCCCACCCCAAGAAGTGTGCCCCTTCTCTTCTCAACAGTCCCTTAGATACCCCACTTCCTTTTCAGGTCTTCATCAATAGGTCAAATAGGAAGTCTGAGAGCTCCTTATCTCCAGTTTGGCACCGTCAAGAATCGATTCCCAACAATTCTCCCGCCTAGCGAGAATGCTCACGGGCCTCCCAACCTGCTTCTTCAGTCCAATTACAAGATAACCAAGGTACAGGTATAGGAACAAGTATAGTAATAGCATGGTATGGATAACAACTGAGTGAGTTAAAGAATGATGATAGAATGATAGAAAAATAAAATAACTTCAAACTATGTGTATGCACCTTCCCAACTCGACACCCGTCATGTTGAGAAATACCTAGGGCCCACTTTTCCCCATCCTTAGAACATAGGATAAAATAATTATCCATACATTATACTTTAAGGATATCAATATAATATTATTTTGGGCTTAAGCCCCCCTAGCTTAGTCTCTTATCCTTAACTCTTAGCCACCTTTCCCTATCTAGTGGAGTTTATCCCCCCATAATATTTTACATGGTTGGTCTATAGTAGTGATGTGTTATCATTAATATTTGCATGTGATTACATATTACAATGATGGTTCACTAGCCATTTAACATCTATCTCTCCAGCCTAATAACCACACATACACTCTGGCCTCAAAATACATATACACAAAGGCACTCTAGCTCCAAAACCATGCACTTAATCTATTTTATGAAAACTTAGGATGGTTCAAACCCTTCCTTTAATGCACAATTGTCACACACTTACACAGGTTCACGCTACATTAAAAAATGTGCACAGGTCTTTGGTATGATATTCCCGTGCACTAACTCAATGCGTGTAGAACCGAACCAAATACCTTGTATTATTATCTCACCAACTTATATGTATAATTACATTTTCATTTATATGTACAATTGGGTTTCGTACTAGGGGTATTACATTCCCCTCCCCCTTATTTATGAACTGTGATCAGTGCACTATATACACATATACAACCAAAATTTCAAAAGTCTTCAAAAGTATGTGGGTAGTTTTCTCGTATAGAATCCTCATGCTCACGAGTTGCATCTTCAGTACCGTACCAGGTCCATTGGAACTTTATTATGCCTATGACATGATTCAATATTTTCTTAATCTTCTGGTCCAATATGCATACTGGAAACACTTGAAAGTCTCCCTCTTGCTCTGCCTGAATCACATTCCAATCAGTGATATGATTAGCATCAGGTACATACCTTTTAAGAAATGATACATACAATACATTATGAATACACATTGATGCCGACAAGGAAAGCATATATTCTACATGACCAATCCTCTCTAGGATTTAAAACGACTCACAGTAATGTGTTGCTAGCTTTGAGCAATTTCCCAACTTCAGGGAAATTCTCTTAGATTTTACTTTGAAGAACACATGGTCACCCACTTTAAATTATTTTTTATTTCTACCTTAATGAGCATATCCTTTGTTCCTATCCTGGGAAGCCTTTAAACTTTATTTTATTTTCATCATATTCTCTTCCATTTCCCTGAGTAGTTCTAGCCCAACCACCGCTCTATTTGCTGGGTTGTACCATCTCACTGGTGTGTTGCACTTTCTTCCACAAAGTCCCTCATATGGGCTCATATTTAGAGATGCTTGGTACCCATTGTTATAAGAAAATTCCACCAAATGCAAATAATTCTCCTATTTGAATGGTTTATCCATCACATGCTTCCTTAGCATGTCTTTTATCACTTGATTCACCCTTTATATCTTCCCATCTGACTCTGGATGATGAGTTTTGCTAAAATTTATATTTGTTCTGAATCCCTTGAATAATCCTTTCCAAAAATTTGATGTAAATTTTGGATCTCTGTTAGACACAATTTTCTTGGGTATACCATGTAGTTGAGAAATTTCTCTCATATAAATATAGGCAATGTTGGTTTCCTTGTGTGTGAGATTTACTGGAATAAAATGGGAATCTTTAGTAATCATATCCACCACTACCATGATAGAATCATGCTACCTGTTTTTCCTAGGTAGTTTGGTGATGAAATCCATTGTCAAAACTTCCCATTTCCACTCAGGAATGGGAAATGGTTGTAGCAACCCACCTGAGTGTTTATTTTCATTTTGACACTCCAAACACCTGGAAATAAAATAAGAAACCTATGTCTTCATACCTAGCCAATAATAATGGTTCTTGACAGATGTTATCATTTGTTGGTAACCTGGGTGCCCATCATAAGGCACATTATGAAATTATTCTAAAATCATACTTTTCAATTCTTGAGAATTTGAAACACAATTTTTCCCCTCTACATGATAATTTCATCTTTTTCTAGCTTATATTCTCCAATTTTCTATTGCAAAATACCTTGCTATAATTTTTTCTTTATTTCCATGTACGATAAATTTGATTTTCAATCCTCTAAGATTATGTCTTTCAAATATTTTTGGTACATGATCAGGTCTGTAGCATGCATATCATGCACCCTTCTATTGAGTGCATCAACCACCTTGTTCTGTTTCCCCTTGATATTATTTATATCAAAGTCATATTCACTGAGGAATTCTAACCGCCTTATTTTTCTGGCATTTAGAGTTGGTTGTCCAAATAAATATTTCATACCACTATGTTCTATCCTCAACCCAAATATTTTTCCCATGAGGTAGTGCATCCACATATTCATGGCATGCACTATGGTTCCCAATTCCAAATCATGAGTATCATATTGTCTTTCATGCTCCTTTAATTTCCTTGATTCATAGCACACAACATACCCATTCTGACTAAGGACTCCAACAAGCCCTTATTTACATGCATCAGTGCATACAATGAAGTCTTCATTTGGATCAACGATCCTTGGTAATGTAGCACTTGTTAATAAATTCTTCAAGTGTTGTAAACTCCTTTCACAATTTGATGTCCACTCAAACTTCAGACCCTTCTTTTGCAAGGAAGTGATTGGGTGTGCAATCTTTGAGAATCCCTTAATGAATATTCTGTAGTAACCTTCAAGTCCCATGGATTATCTCAGCTTAGAGACATTCCTTGGTGTTTTCCACCCCTCAATGGACTTTATATTTTCTGGTTTCAATGCTATTCCTTCCTCTAAAATGATATGGACCAAATAATGAATTTTCTTCTGATAGAATGAGAACTTGCTCAATTTGGCATACAAGTAATGCTCCCTTAATACCTATAATACCATTTTCAAGTGTTTCTTGTGCTCTTATTTCAACTTAGAATATATAAGAATGTCATCTAGGAATACAATGACAAACTTATCTAAGTATTCTCTAAAAATACCATTCATTAGACACATGAAGACAACAAGTGCATTTGACAACCCAAATGGAACCACTATGAACTCATAATGTCCATACCTAGTTCGAAAGGTAGTTTTGGTGATGTCTTCTTCTTTAATTTTTACCCGATGATATCGTGACCTGAGATAAATCTTTGAGAATATTTTTTCATCTTTCATCCGATCAAAGAGGTCATATATCCTTGGAAAAGGATACTTGTTCTTCACAATTTCCTTGTTCACCTGCCTGAAGCCAATGCAAAGCATCAATGTTACATTCTTTTTCTTCACAAATAATACTAGGGAACCCCAAGGTGACACACTTGGGAATACATACCCCTTCTTCAAAAGCACTTCAAGTTTCATTTGTAATTCCTTCAATTCATGTGTACTCATCCCGTAAGGGGTCTTGGATACTAGGGTTTCTCCAAGCACCATATCGACGAAGAAATCAATATCTTGCTTGGGTGGAAATCCTGGTATTTCTTTAAATACACCTTCAAACTCTTTTTTAGGTAGTAATCTTCAATATTATTCATCTTATCATTAGGTGTCTCTTCAATATGTGCAAATATTTGACATCCTTTCTTGTAACTCTTCTTTAGCTGCAAGGTTGCAACTTCTCTGATGGTTAATTCTCTGAGAATTCCATGTACTATCCTTAAGTTCCCTTCCTCACTTACAAAGCAAGTAAATGTCTTATTATAACTTGATCTAAGACAACATTATGTTAGTCCAAGCAATCCATACCAATTAGGCAGTAATAGGATCCTAAAAGAATTATGATGTTCAAATCTTCCTAATTATAGTCCATTCATGTCCATTAGGCATCCCATAACCATCTCGATAATTTTCCTTCCGGATCCTATAGCGAGCTACACCAACTAAGTTTTTCCAAGAATTCTTCTTGGAAATTAAAATATTTTCGCCATCTTAGTATCTAGATAAGTATGACTAATCTGAATCAATTAAAATAACAATGGGTTGGTTTTTATCTTACCTTCCACTTCAATCATAATATTATTTGAAACTCATCTTACTTGTTATCTAGGATGCATAAATTCTAGGTATATTTCTTCCCATGTTCTCCATTGTATCATCTTTTGTACATTGTGAACATTCCTCATGTTTTCATTAATGAGAATATATACATATGATCTCCCCCAACCCCAACATTGAATAGGTGGTTTCCTTGGTATTTTCCCCCCTTGTCTCGATCATTATGGTTTCTTTAGAAGTTGGTTGTCCACAGAGATATTTTGAAGAATGGTGGCTTGGTTCCTTCTTCCTCTATTCATATTTCTTTCTTCTTGTCTTCCCAATCTTTTTGGAAATGTTTTCTTCGTTTATGCTAATCATAAGGAATTTATCTCTCCTTATGGTTTCCTCAATGTTTTGGGATCATCATGTGTATATTTTCCTTTGTAAATGATGGCATCCACTCCAAAATAACTTTGAATCTTAACTTGCTCATCCTTGATGAAGAGCATACTTCAACATCTCTCAAAACCTCCTTTCATGTTCATCTATGTTCATACTCCAAATATTGAGTTCAAATAAATCCTTCATTTTCTTGTCCTAATATCTCTTATTATTTTATTTTGAAAATACATCTTGAATTCCCTCAAGTAACCTTCTTCTCATCAATGTGTTGCACCTTCAAAATGGGTTCCATGACATTTGATTATTTCCCATGAGATGATAGATGGAATTTTCTTCTTCTTTTGAAGAGTAATTATGCAATTTTTTTCTTCTTCTTTTGAAGAGTAATTATGCAATGTAAAATACTTCATCATGCCTAGAAGCCATGTTTCTACATCCTCATCCTTTTTGTTCTCACCATCAAATGTAGGAGGCTTGACTTTGTTCATTTCTCCATGTAGCTCATCCACCCCAGACCTCTTCTTATGTTTCCTGACATGGGATGGGATTGAACTATTGTTTTCTTTTTGAGTTGAATTCCTTGGGGAGGGATGGTGTTTCCTACGAACACGTATTATCCTTCTCCTCTCATCATGATACATGTGACTCTCTAATTTACTTGACTCGTTATCCTTATCAATTTTCAACTCTATTATTTCCAAAATCTTCGTAACATGATGTTGAATCCGTCCTACTGCTCCTTATCTTTCAAAAGCCTCTCATTATAATCTTTATAATTCTAGAAATCCTTTTCCAAAATTTTTATGGTCTCTACCAAGTTCATGTTTTCTTGCTTACCTTCTCCATGTCCATTTGAATTTGTACCTTAATTACTCATACTTCCATACATCCATTTGATCTCATATTCATGGATGTAAGCCTACAATGCATATTCCATGATTTTGAACTTCGTGTTGATCATGTTCTTATCTAAATGTTGTTAACTCTGCAAAATGTGTAGTCAACAAAATTTGTTAGGATAAATAATTTAACAAATTCATGAAATTATGGATGTGTTTATTCCAATAATGCATAATAACTCTTTCTTCTGATTTCTCATGAAATTGACTGCTCAGATCAATATGTTGGGTCGATATTTAGTCTCTTTTGTCCATGAACTTTCCAATGAATTCTCCCTTTCTCAATTCTGAGTATTCAACAAAAATTTATGGTTATTTGAAAATTTCCCATTAATTCCTTTTGTTCACACTTCAACTAGGTGCAAATCCGGACTTTAATTATGGATTTTTTCACTTGATCCATTGTATTTTTGGTAGGATCCCAATTGGGTTCCTTTATAAACATATTCTTGACATGTTGGCCAATTTTCACCCCCATCTGAGCTTCAAGTTGTTAGATACAACCTATTGAAGTTGCAGTCCAGTTAATATTTGTGGCCCTGAATGTTACACATGCCTTCTATGCCCTATTAAATATTTTTAAAATGAATAGAATTTTAATTTAGCATCATGAATGTTTTATATGATTCAATATCTATCTGTAGACTACTCTTATGCCTTAATATGATTATGTAGCATGAATTTATGGCCTTCAAAAGTTAACTGGGGCTTAAACTTTACTCTCTATAAAAACACTATTTATGGCATCAAAAATTCCCTACCAAAAAATAACATTCCAAAAATACCAAATGTCGAGGAAAATCATTGGTTTTCTATTGTTGTACACCACTAAATTGACTTTTCATGCACCAGTTCGAAAATATACACCCATATTTAGAATATAAAAGTTCTATGCATGCAATGCAAAAATGTAGTACATGCACCATTCACCTGTATCTAGTGTGCAACACTTTTCTGTTGCGCCAATATCTAGTGCGAACAATGTTTTTGTCGCACACCAATACTCCTTGCGCTCCACCACTTCTACTTTCGCACGATGTGAATATTTAATGCACATGCACTACATACCAACATTGTGCGTGCACCAACAAATTTTGTTTGTGATTTTCCAATACTCAATGCACATGCCTCCCCCACTAATATGGTGCATGTGCCACATGCTCTACACCGTGCAATGCCAAATTTTATTCCACTCACCTATGCACCACTATTATGTGTGCACCATCAATTTTTCACCACGCAGTGCCAAAATTTTAGTGCGCACACCCACAAACCATTATTTTTATGTGCATCACCAACTCTACATTGTGTAGTTCCCAATTGTAGTGTGCAAATCAACGCATCACCAACTCTGCACCACGCAGTGCCAAATTTTTGTGCACACACCCACACACCATTATTTTTTCATGCATCACCAACTTTGCACCTTGAAATGCCAAATTTTAGTGCGCACACCCACACACCATCAAATTTGAGTGTGCACATCTGCGCATGATTATTTTTCCCCTCTTAGTTGGTTTTTCCATAATTTTTGTTACATAATTTGGGGCTTTTTCCAAATTTCGCCTATTTTTTTCCTAGGGATCATGGACGCTCTGTAAACTCAGAAATTTGTCCATCCACAGAGATGGATTTTATCCATTATAAAATTGACATTGCTTAAATTGATTTTCCGACTTGATTCTTCACATTACCCATGATATTTCTCTCAATTTTGCTGCAATAATTTAAACAACAAGTTGCAGACCTGCTCTATAAATTAACTCTCTACAAATTTCCGCTTCAACATTCTACTAACTCAGCCCAATGAGGGTCAGTGTTGAAAATTGGGCTCTGATACCACAATGTTACATCCCCATCCATCTGTTGGGATATTCCACTTAAAATTTTGAACTCTGATACTAATTTAAATCATAAAATACTCTGCAAATGCACAAATTCATACAAAATCATAATATAAATACACATGCAACATACACGAGAAAAACCCATGAAAAAAGATGCATAAGTATTAATGCAACATATGAATTAACACACAATTGACACTTATCCTTGATTTAAAATAATACCAACTTTGTGCAAACCTTCCATGTTCCTCCCAGCCTTAGACCACACTACTCATAACTCTCAGTAGTGGGTCACCCCCGATATGGGACTAAACTCCACCAGGGTAAAGGATTCCCAACCCAACTAAGGTATCACAGACAATAGGAAAACTTAGTCATAGGTGCCAACTCAAACCAACATCCTACAGTCCCTCATTCCTCACATGTTTTTCCCACCCCAGGAAGTGTGCCCTTTCTCTGCTCAACAGTCCCTTGGTTGCCCCACTTCCTTTCTGGGGCTTCAAAAATAGGCCAAATAGGAATTCTCAAATCCTTGTGGATACATTTTGTAACCCTCGGGAAAAAATTCCCAACAATTCTCTCACCTAGAGATAATTCTCACGAGCCTGACAACTCGCCTCTTCAATATCCTACAGGATTGACAACTCGCTTCTTTAGTCCATCTCCAAGCTAACCAGAGTATAGGCATAGGAACATGTACAGTAACAACAGGGTATGGATAAGAACTAAGTGAGTGAAATAATGATGATAGAATGCTAGGAAAATGAACTAAGTCCAAAGTATATGTAAGCATGTTCCCAACTTTACACTTGTCATGTTGAGAACTACCTTGGGCCCACTTCTCCCCATCCTTAGAACATAAGATAAAATAAATATCCATACTTAATACTTGAAGGAATATTAATATAATATTCATTTGGGCTTAATCCCCCATAGATTATCCCCTTATCCTTAACTCTAACCCTCCTTTCTATATCTAGTGGAGTTTGTCCCCCTTTCCCACATTATAACATCCCCATCAACCTCTTGGGATATTCCACTTAAATTATAAAATATGATACTAATTCAAATTACAAAATACTCTGCAAATGCGCAAATTCATACAAAATCATAACATAAATACACATGTACCATACACGGGAAAAACCCATGAAAACAAATGCAGAAGTATTAACACAACATATGAATTAACACACAATTAACATTTATCTTTGATTTAAAATAACACCAACTGTGTGAAAACCTTCCACATTCCTCCAAGAATTATACCACACTACTCATAACTATCAGTAGTGGGTCACCCCTGATCTAGGACTAAATTCCAGCTGGGTAAAGGATTCCTAACCCAGCTAAGGTATCTCAGACAATAGGAAAAATAATTCATAGGTGCCAACTAAAACTAACATCCTACATTCCCTCATTCCCCACATGGTTGTCCCACTTGAGGAAGTGTTTAATTTCTCTGCTCAACAACCCCTTGGTTTCCACACTTCCTTTCTAGGGCTTCAACAATAAGTCAGACAATAAGTCTCAGAGCCTTGTAGCTATAGTTTGGCACCTTCGGGAAGAAATTCCCGGCGATTCTCTCACCTAGAGAGAATTCTCGCGGGACTAACAACCCACCTCTTCAATATCCTACATGATTGACAACCTGCTTCTTCATTCCATCTCCAAGATAACCAAAGTACACGTATAGGAACATGTATAGTAAAAATAGGGTATGGATAAGAACTGAGTGAGTGAAAGAATGATGATAGAATGATAGGAAAATGAAATAAGTCCAAAGTATATGTATGCATGTTCCCAACTTGACACTTTTCATGTTGAGAACTACCTTGGGCCCACTTGTCCCCATCCTTAGAACTTAAGATAAAATAATTATCCATACTTTATACTTTAAGAAATATTAATATAATATTCATTTAGGCTTAATCCCCCTAGCTTAGCCCCTTATCCTTAACTCTTATCCCCCTTTCCCTATCTAGTGGAGTTTATCCCCCCATACTCTTTCACATGGTTCGTCTGCAACAGTGATGTGTTTTCATCAATATTTGCATGTATTACATTTTACAATGATGTCTCACTGGCCATTTAACATCTCTCTCTTCAACCTAATAACTGCGCAGGCACTTTGGCCTCAAAATACATATACACAAAGGCACTATGGCCAAAAAAATGTGCACTTAATCCATTGTACACAAACTCAGGATGGTACACACCCTTGCTTTAGTGAACAATCCTCACACACTGACGCAACCGCACTCCTCGG
>SNQJ01S0061550.1:17530-33148 GCA_010110895.2 Picea sitchensis | reverse complement strand
TGTGTGTTAATGGGGGGTGGGTGTTGAAACATCAATCATTGATGGTTCATCACACATCTCCTGCATTCAGTTGGTCGAGGAGTCGACCTACATATACATGCAGTTGATCAAGTGATTGACCAAAACAATACATCAGTCAATCGAGTAGTTGACGTGCTTGTTGGTCAGATATATGACCAGTACTCAAAGATGGTTTGGAGGTGGATCGACCAACCCAACAATAGAGTATGAGTTGGATGCATATGTAGTTGGTTCAAGCATCCTTTTTGAGCCAACTTAACATTGCGGATTTGGTGGAGTCAACTCTAACAAGTGAAGGTTACAAGTGGACAAGATCTTCCCGATTCTATGTAAATTGGTTACATATTGAGGCTATAAATATTAGAACCCATAGGTTATTATCATCAAGGAATAGAGAAAATATATCATGGGTAAAATCATGAATTTGGGTGTCTATTTTCGTTGATTTTTGAGAAAATAGAATATATTTTTAGATGTTTTTCAACTTCTGGTAAACAAAGAATTTTTTATATTTATAATTTCACTTTATAGTAAATACAAAACTTGTCTTGAATTTTGTTATCTTTCTATTGACTATGTTTTGAATTATTTTTATTGACATGTGATATGTGAATTTAGCAATTGTTTGACAATATGTTCCTTAAAAATGAAGGGACTTATAATGATTAATGTTTTTAGACATGAATGTACTTATTATTAAACTTGTATTTATGAAAAATGAAATATGTCGCAACAATATAAACTAACTCTATTAAATTATGACTATAGTTTTGAATTTAATGGATGAATATCGTAATTTCTATAATGTTTTGAATTTGACCAATCCGAAAAAGTTGTGTATTTTAAACACATTTATTGAGACTCCATGTATGTGCTTTAATTTTGATTTAAAAGTAAAATATAAAAATAAACTTTCTAAGAGGACAACGAAAGGTTATGTAATATAATTTTTTCATAATTTTTTACTGTGTATTATTGGAGATATTGATTTTTCATTTTACTGAATCATTATGTCATCTAAAAATAATATGCAGACGTTTTTTTTACAAAATTAACTAAAATTACTAAAAAACAAATAAATTGAAGGGTAAAATCATGAATATGGGTAACACTTTCGTGACAATCGGGTCTCCAAAATTCCTAGCGGCAATTTTTTGGCCGAAAAAATGTTGCTAGGAATTTTTTCGGTCGAAACCTTTTTTCAGCCAAAAATTTTCATGTCAAATTTAACAGTGCCCTCGAAATTCGTGTACAATGTTTTTCGGATGAATTGTTTTCCTATGGTAATCATATTTCAACCGAAATACTTTTCGACCAAAATGTTTATTTTTAACGGATTCTGTCAAAAACTAGGTTTCGACCAAAAACCTAAAAATGAGACTGTTTGTAGGAAACTGCAAATTCTCTCCATCTTACTTTATCTTTGGAGGTAGAGGACTCCTACAAATACTCAGAATCTAGTTTTAGAATTGATACCAACATTTTAAAAATTGAATATGATTTCATTAGGTATAATTTGTTTTCATTTTCATTGTTTTTATCTAATTTTATTTAATTTTATAAAAAAATCACTACATAATATTTTTAGGTGAGATTATGATTCGGTGAAATGAAAAATCCATATCTCTAAAAATACATAGTGGAAAATTATGGAAAATTTATATTCACAATCCTTAAACTGTTCTCTTCAAAAAAGGTATTTTTAGATTTTACTTTTAAGTAAAAATTAAGATAGATACATGGTGGAGGAAAACATGTGTTTAAAATATGTAACTTTTTCATATTGCTCAACTTAAAAAAATTCTAGAAATTATAATATTCATTCATTAGATTAAAAAATATAGTCATCACAAAATAGGGTCTCTATAGATTGTTGCACTATATTTCATTTGTCAAAAAAAAAAGTTTAATAATGGATACATTGTTGTGGGAAAAAATAGCTCATTATCTTTCCCTTCATTTTTAAGGAACATACCGTCAAACAATTTCCAAATTGACATATCAAATCTCAATAAAAAAAAATGAAAAATAGTCAGTAGAAAGCTAACAAAATTCTTCAAGAGTTTTGTTTTTACAGTAAAGTAAAATTCTAAATAAAAAAAAATACTTTTGTTTACCGGAATTTGAAGAACCTGTTAAAATTAAAAAAAAATTGTCATAAAACAAACAAAAGTGTTACCCATCTTCATGATTTTACCCTAAATACAAATTGTATCAAATGAAAGTAAATTCAATTCTGAAAATGTTGGTACTCATTCTGAAACCAGACTCACGGTATTTCAGTGATTCTTCTCCTCCCCAAGTAGGAGTATGTTGAAGTGAACAAATACTTTTATGAAAAACACCATAGTTACAAGTTTTTGGTCGAACTAATAGTTCAGCCAAAAGTTAGTTTTAACGGAGAAACTAAGTTTAGATTTAAAATTGTTGTTAGATTTAAAATTTATGTTATATTTTTAAAGGGTGCCATTAGATTTAACTTTCAGCCAAAACTTATTTTGGTCGAAAGGTTTTTCGGCCAAAAAATTAAAGATTACCACCTAAAAAGTACGATTATCAATTTTTATCAAGGTGTGCAGTATTCAATGTGATGTTCTGATCATAGTGCGTGTTTCTTAAGTGTTTTAATGATGTCTTTAGACACCCCTTTATCTTCGATTTTTTTGTTCCTCTTCAATTATTTGCAGTACTTTATTTTATGTTTCCTTTCATGATCCACCCTATTCCCCAACATGTATAATAAAAATAATGTGGAAACAATAAGAAAAAGAACCCTCAACAAAAACCAAAAATATCTCTTAAAAGCTATAAAAAACCTGCCAAAAACCATCTCACCCCTTTTGGTCTCTTATGTATTCTATGTAAAAGCTCTTTGGAAACCACACATCATATATAATTATTATAATTATTGTGATGGGATCTAATAACCATTTTTATTTTTCGCTTGGAAGGAAGACTATTGTGAATGACTTCATGAACATTAATTTTCCTAACTAATATGGACAAGAATTAAATAGTTGAATTTACTAGACTCTGGAATACTAAATATTATTAGTGTAAATGAAAAAAATATAGTTTATTGGAGTGATGTCTTCAATGAATATACATGCATATACTATCTTCCTTCGTGTATATTGTCTACTAGGCTTGATTCAAACCTTATATTATTGGTCGGTCAAACTTTCATGGTTTTATTTCATTAAAACCATGTATCACCTCACGTATCACATTCCATGCATCACCTCATGTATCACATAGACATTCCATGTATCACCTCATGTTAGTATTCTGCCTCACCCTATAAAAGAGTCTAAAATTGTAGAAATTAGTTTTTCATTGGTTCATCTAGTTGAGGATAGTAGTGAATTCCCCATCTTGTGATAAACTTGAATACTATATCAAGATAGTTGTTTCATATTATAGAGGATATGAATTTTTTTTTATTAATGTTCCTGCATCATTGAATACTATATCAAGATAGTTGTTTCATATTATAGAGGATATGAATTTTTTTTTACTAATGTTCCTGCATCTTTGAATACTATATCAAGATAGTTGTTTCATATTATAGAGGATATGCATTTTTTTTTTATTAATGTTCCTGCATCATCTCTTAGTCGCAAAAATATTTCAATTATTTCATTACTCATGAACCAAAAAATGGAGTTCGGGGTAAGTTTTCATATAATGCACTCCATATAGTTTAGATATTTCATGCAATTACATATGTTGAAGGGACATGAAAAAGATTCTTTATGTTAATTCATTGTCTCTTAGTCAAAACAATATTTCATTTCTTTTGGTTTATTATAAATAAAAAATGACGGTTTTCATGCAAGAGAATCCATATAATCCAAGTGTTTCATGCAACTGTAAATGTAAAGGGATCAAGTAACATTTTTAAATTCGATGCAAAACCCTATGAAAATTCATGCCTATTACTAGAATATGTGTGTACATTATTTTTCGTTAAACCCATTGTGCAATAAAGGGAGTAAAGGGAATACTCAAGTGCGATAGCTATTCACCATTCTTAGTCTAAGGAGATCCCCATATTAGGACTAGAGAAAGTGTTAGTGAAGAAAATCCATGAGAAAAATTTAAATGCAAAGATTCTTGCATACACATGGTTCAAAATATTGATGGGATTTATCATTTAGCATTTTGATATATTCATATTGATTTCACTTAATTTAAGTATATATTTAAAATATATAGTATACACATATGTATGAACATAGAAAGTGGGGAGAGGCAAGATTTGTTTTTTATAGTCATAAGAATATATTTCAAGATACTATGAGATAAATATATTTTATTTTTGTTTCACACATAGCAAACCACACAACATGTTCCATAAAGTAGGAGAGGAAACCTAACTGGAAGACCCACTCGCTTTGTAATTAATTAACCATTATGTAAGAAATAAGGTATAATAATATTTAATTGTGAATCTAATAGGGTATTCTTTTTTAGACATATTATTCTTTAGTATATAATGACCATTTCATGAAATTTAGTCTTGGCACCTAGAATCTAGATTACAAAAGTGTAGATATCATATTTGAAAGTGTGAATATTGAGTTTCCAAAGTGTCACCATGTAATTCTAAAAGTGTGAATATTGGCTTTGAACATGTTAAAATCAAATTCCAAAGTATTTTAAAGTGTTTTTTATTCTAATGTGGGAGTAAAGTTTATACATTCATTCCATCCCTAGGGATTTGAGGATTTACTTGAATTTCTATATTAATTATTGATCCTATATTCATAATAGGTATCAATTTTCATAATAGCTAACCATCTTGAAATTCAGGTGGCACATTCATAAAATATGTGTCCTATTTATCTCGCCTCTAGATTTAGTGGTGCGTTCATAAAACATGGATCCTATGCATCCCAAGTTTAGAGACTGGCTACACCAATGTAACGTACTTAGCTGCCCACAGGATGGCCATGCTACATCAAAAATTCAATTTAAAACTGATTTCAAATTCCAATAATAATAAATTTGAAATTAAGCATGAAATACTAACATGCATTAATCAAGATCCATGCTACAACATAAAATAAATAAACAATGTGCCATGCAAAACAAATAACCAACAATCATGCACACATAAATACATCTCAAAAATAATTAAATACACGACATAATATAAATTATACATAAAACATAGAGAGGACTTATATTTGCAAGTAAACATTCAACAAATGACTTTATACCAAGGGATTTCCTCCCAACCATAGACATTGTTGTTCGTTTACTCTCAAAAGAAGGTCACCCCCGAACCAGGGCTATGAATCCACAAGGAAGGGTCCTAGGCCAAATCTAAAACACACAATAGGTGGCTAATTATCTCTCAGGTTTCCCAACCACAAAAAAAATCCTAATTTCCAGCTCTCTTTCCCCTTCATCTTACACAACCCAAAGAAATGAACACATTTCTCTCCCATGCAATCCCTCAAGATGTTCCATTTCTCTCCAGGGCTCCAGTGCTACTGGTCATGAAATCACCCTACTGGAAACTCCAAGGATTCTCAGTTGTGGACAATTCTTTCCAAACTACCATCAATCTCATGCACTCATGCATTCATTCCCTCCTGGAATGATCAATAATTTATTAGAACCATCTGGCAATGGATCTCCTCTTACATCCATTTTTTCCATGTTCATACCAAGAGCACATGAATTAGCAAGAATGAGGCACCAAAAATGAAATAGTGAGAAGGGTGTAAGAGTGAATGGATGAACAAGTGAACCCCAAAAACATCCCACAAGGGATGTTTATATAATTACATGAAAACAAGAACCACATTGCCTTCCTCCCAAGAAGCTCATGTATCAAATTTTCCCTGTTAAAACCAATACGGGTAAATAAAATATAATAAAGATAAGTATCCCCTTAATCACCCTCTCTCGTGGAATCATAGACCCCTATCTCTTGTCCTTTTTCATATTGCAACCAACAATGTATTTTTTATTAATGTATATAGAAATATTACATTTGCTAGGCACTTCATCCCCTTTTCAACGTTACTGACTCACCATCCTAATGTCACATTTACATAATACATTAGATTTCATAGGGATTAAAATTTGCGTGTTACAACCAACAATAAAAAAAATTGGCTCTCCATTCAACTCTCCCCTCTCTGATATCTCATGAATTTAATAGAGTTTCCCAAATATTTAATGTCGCCTCGTATTGACTATTTAGCACAACCCTCATTAACTAAGATTATTATTGAGATGATATTATTTCATTTTGTACACCTGCTACTTTTATGTACATTCTTTAAATAACACTTCATAATAACCCATGTCTATTGTTCTCAATTTTGAGGCCAAGATACTATACATTTTCTTTAAATAACAATTTAAAATATCCTATGTCTACTTTTCTCAGTTAAAGTATTGAGCAAAACAATATGAGAGTAGAACAATGTCAAATTACCATGCTATGTTGAATTAATGAGTAGAATAATCTCTTAGTTAAATTTGAGAGTATAGGAATGTAAGATGCTCAATCTAATGTACATATTAAAAATGAAGAAGAGTAGTCACTTATTTACAAACATCAACCAATATGTTTAGTTCTCTATTCAATAAATGTAATTTTACACATATAAATACAACAAACATTGTCCGAAGATAGACAAAGCTACCTTGATCATGCAATATGTCTAGTTGAGTGAATATCTCAACCTCATACCATTCTAGGAAACATTTAGTTGGAGAGAATATCTCAGATCCAACTAGTTCCAACAACCTCCTATAAACTAGGAACATATTCTCTATGTAGATACCAACTCTTCCTAATATTGACCAATAATCTTTACAACCACATATGTGATCACACCTAAGACAAGTAGGAGTTACATATTCCAACAATCCCCTTAACAATTACTTGTCTTAATCTTTGGTAGCATAGGTTTCAACATATTTTCCTCTGTAGAAAATGCTCCTTTGTCAATTAAAGAAACTCCTTATCAAAAATTTCTATCTCTGGTCCAACATGACACTTCCATCTCATACCTTTACCATAGAAACATCACTAAAATTTCAACATCTATATAAAGAAACAACCATCAACTGTAATACATGGGTAACTAGTCATTGTAATCGTCGATCTAATAGTATGTCCCTTCATGTACATGTTTCATTCAACCTATTGATGAGCTTCCTTTGAATGTAGAACTTCACCTCCCATAGTCTAAAAACAATAACATGGTCTACCTATGGATTTTTTAGATGGCATGACCCAACCTGGGGGGTCGAGGATGTTACAATATGGTATCAGAGCTAGAAGAGTTGAGTTTCCGCAGTAGGGTGCCCTACTTGGGGGTGAATGGGTACGTTGCAAGTTATCGTGGCCAACCTGTGGCTAGATGGGTACATTACAACAAGGCATGGAAATACATATAGATAGACCTTACCTTGACATGCCTCAGACTCTCACACCCACTCCCTCTCTATCCCCCCCTATTCCACTCTCCCTCTCTCCCTCTCTCTCTCTCTCTCTACCCATTTTTCCCTCACTCCCATCTCTCTTCCACCATTTCTCTCTCTCCTAGTTGTTAGTCTTATTCTCACTCTCTCTGCCCATATTTCTCTCTCTATTTCCCCTCTTTGTCTTCTTTTGTATCCCCCCTTCTTATCATTCTCTCTCTTCCCCCTTCTATATATCACTCACCCTCCCTTTCACACACTTAAACACTCCTCGTTCAACCCCCCTCTCTTTATTTCTATTTCCCCCCTCTCACACTCACACATTCTCTCTATACCCCCCTACTCCCTCTTTCTCTCCTCCTCCATCCGAATATCTCTCTTCTCTTTCTCTACTACATCTACCACCTCTTTCTCTCTCTCATTGTTAGTCTCACTCTCACTATATCCCCCTCCCTCTCTCTCCTATACTCTCCCCCCATTTCTCTCTTTACATTTATCAATCCCCCTTTCCCTCTGTCTCCCCCCTTCCTCTCAAAATCATTATCACTCTCTCTCCACCCCTTTCTCCCTCCCTCTCTCTCTCACCCTCCCTCACACTATCTCTCTTCTCTCTCTCATACATCTACCCCTCCCAACTATGTCTCCCCCCTTCCCCTCACTCTCTCTCTACCAAATATCTTTTTCTCCCTCTCCCTCCCTCTCACACACTCAAACACTCCTTGTCCAACCCCCCTCTCTTTCTTCCTCTTCCCCCCCTTTCACAATAACACATTCTCTCTTTACCCCATCCTCCCTCTATGTCTCCCCATCCATCCTATTATCTCTCCTCTTTTTCTCTCATAATTATACAACCTCTTTCTATTGCTTGTTCTTATTAGTATCTCTCTCACTATATCCCCATCCCCCTCTCTCCTATATTGTCTTCACATTTCTCTCTTTATATCTCTCTAGCCCCCCTTCCCTCTATCTCCCACCTTCCTCTCACTCTCTCCTTGTTGTTAGTTTTACTCTCTCTCTCTCTCTCTCTCTCTCTCTCTCTCTTTTCCCTTAGTTCTACCTCCCTCTCTCTTTGTTCATCTAAAGGTGAGGAATGTATCACAATGAATAGAGGATATGTGCAATAGAGAAATGTAGCCTCGCGTATAAGGTGAATGTTAATCTTTTGTTCTTCTTCCAATTTATTACTTATACTAGTACTTATATGAACATGAACATGACATAGAACATGAAATAGACCTAGACCATGACCTAGACCCCCCTAGCTCCATCTAAGACTAGAAATAATCTATACTCTACCCTTAACCCCATGCACACCCAATCCCTAAGTGAAGTATTCCTGTAACTCTTGTTAATGATATTTTATGGATATGACCATTCACCTATAGTTTAATAATGATCTCACAGGATTTAATTATGATTATGGTACGTTGATTCTACTTTTTTATTTTAGTATAAGAATAATTTTGTAGTTGATTCAATATTCTTTACTTACAATCAATGTTTTAATCCCTCTCTATATCCCATCTCTTCGACTCTCTCCCTCTCTCTCTATCCATCTATTTATATCCCCTCCTTCCTCCTCCCTCCCTCCCCCCCCATCCAAGTCTCCTCCTCCTCTCTCTTTATCTCTCTCCTCCTTTATCTTCCCCATTTTCCATCCCTCCCATTATATCTACTCTCTTTTTCTCCTACATCTACAACCTCTTTCTCTCTCTCCTTATTGTTAGTATGACTCTCACTCTCTCTCCCACCTCTCTCTCTCTAACCCCCCGTCTTGGTCTTCTTTTTCCACCCTATCACACTCTTAAAAAACCCTTATCTTTACCATTCTATCTTTACCTCCTTCATCTAACCCCCCCTCTCTCGCTCTTTGTATCCCCCTCTCTCCCTATCCCCCACCCTATTTTATTCCACTCTCCCCCTCTCACACTCTCTCTCTTCCTCTCTCTGGATCCCCCCTCACTAGATCTAAAGGAAATAAATTTCCTTGACCTAGAAATGTCAATAACTAGACTTAAACTTAGACATAGCAAGACCTAAACATGGCAAGGCTTGTGTTAGGACCCGAAAATGCCTCTTTTTCATCACATATTTTTCCTATTCAACCTTATTATCTCAAAGCTAATGCCTACTATAATTCATGCTAAGACCTTTTTTTCCCAAGGTATAAATCATTTATCTTGCTTTTATATTTTCATTTACTTAGCATGTTTGATTAGTAACGTTCACATGTTTTACCCATAAAATGATTCAACTAATGATCGAAATGAATAGAACAACCAAGTCTTAAAGAATGGTCATTGCTATTACCCCAGTTGTTAGAGCTATGCGCCAATCCTGGAAGTTGTTACAGTTATGTGCCAATATTGGAAGCTGTTGCAGCTATGTGCTAATCCTGGAAGCTGTTACATGACTTCTGCAACAGGTGCCACTGATTATGTTGTTACATCACTGCTGCAACACATGCCACTGATCCTGAAAGATACTACACCTACTGTTACATGTTTCAACTTACAAGATTAGTTCTAGATATTGTATTAATGATATCATATGAACACCTTGAGAATCGAGGATTCTCAAGGCTGTTCTAATTTTGTTTTAACTAAATGCCTATGATTTTAAATAGCAGAGTTTTTGTAATCAGAGGGATGGATTCCGACTGTGAGATAGTGAAGTGAAGTAAAGCTTATTATACACAACATTTTGGAAAATCAATACAAGAGTGGATTGAATTTATTTAGCATACCGTAGCCTATTTCTTTGAGAGGATTCAGTGAGAAGGAAAGGGCCCACCTTCCTCACAAATTCTCCTCTGTTTTGAATTCCAGAGTAGTTGTTTTAATGTGAATGGTTTATCTGTTAAACAATTATGTGAATGGCTTATCTGTTAAACAATTCTGTGAATGGCTTATCTGTTAAACAATTGATGTTACAGTCTAGTTCATTCCTGTTAAATGTGCATAAATCTGTCTCATGAGAATTAAAAGTCAATTGTTTTTTTTTTTAACTAGGGGAATCAGTAACAACGACAGTATCGTACTCGCGTGAGACGGGGTCGAATCCTGCCGGCTGCCTTATAACCCCTAGGGAGAAACACACATCCCGCAAGCACGCCCTCCGAGTAAATCGGGGTGAGAATCGACCTTGAGACCTCATTTTACATAGTTCCTTCCATTTACACGGCACTTGCCAATCGATCTACACCCCTGCGGGCAATTAAAAGTCAATTGTTGAACACTATTGGAGAACTGGTTTCCCTTTTTCTACATTAGATTAAAATCTTGTTTTCAAGTAAAAGAAAATAAAAGTGTGGATTACTTTCTTGCAATAAGTATATTTCTTTCTTAAATTAGTAAAGAACTTCTTCCTGCAAAAGTAAAATACAAGGTTAGATTAGAGTAGGTAATCTATAATTATTATACATTCACCGGTTTAGATGTCAATTTGTGATTTCAATTCTGTAGAACTCCGGCTGTGTCAGCATAATTGTGTTAGTAATAATTTTTGTTTATTTTTCCCTACTACAATTAGATTAGTTTTGCTTCCATAATCTAGTATAGACTGTGCACAATTATCTTGAAATAACAGAATTCCCTGGGTTGACAATTTATATTGAACACCTTAATTTTATATTCATTTAGAAAATTAAAGTGCCCAACATTTTGGCGCCATTGCTGGGGAAGATAATTATAGATTTTTAAGCACATTAGTTTTTTTTCTTAAAGAATGATTAGTCTGCATGAATCAAGGAACGAGAGGACGTAGTCCCCAAAATACTAACCCTACAGGTACCAAAGGACATGGAGGAATAAATCCTACACTGGGAAGGAAAACATTTGTTGATGAAATAATAGCCAGAGTCGATTCTTCCTCAGGATCTAGTTTTCACCCCGCAAATCCTCCAAGAAGACTTAATCTTTAGTCATCAAAACTACCCTGTCTTGAAACATCATTTTCATCAAGGGCTAGAGATGAAGCTGAAGTTGAAGCTGAATATTTTTCACCAACAAATCAGCAAGCAACACTGGAGAAAATTGAAGATCAATGAAGTATAGTTCGAAACAGGGAAAATACAAAAGAAGTGGTTTATCGGATCAACGATCGGATAGTCACTAAAGATGAGTGGGACGCTTTTCATATTGAGTGGAGAGAAAGAGCATATATGGAAAATCAAGGGGATAATGAAGAGGATTTCCACCAAGAGAACCCACAAAATAACGAAGATCAGGTAAACAATGAAAATACTATCTCTACCTTGGTTTTTCCTACTTCCGATGTTCCCACATGAGGATGGCTCCTATGAAAAAAATACATGTCTCAGCTTTTCCAAAATTTCATGGATTGTCTACTGAGGATCCGGATGAGTTTCTATTTGAATTTGACATTTTGTGTAGAAGCTATGACTACAATACCACTGCACAAAATCTTAAACTATTTCCAGCTACATTGAAGGGTAATGCATTAAGATGGTTTATGAGCCTAGGAGGAGAGAACATTTCAACATGGGTAGAGATGAGGTAGATTTTCCTGAAAAAGTACCAATACTACTACCGAAAAAGAGAACAATGGGAGGAATTGTTCAAGATGTCTTGGAAGGGGGATGCGACCCTTGAAGATTTTGTGGAATGACTCCAGTATAATCTACAAAGGTCTAGACATCCAAATGTAAGTAAAGACATTTTAAAAACTATTTTACTAAAAGGAGTTAGAGAAGATTGTTTAGATATACTGAATATTCTTGGCAAAGGAGATATATCTAAAGAATCCTATGAGGACATTGTAGACCTCTATAAAATATGTTCTCGAGGATCTACAAAGAATAGGTCAGCTATCAAGGATACCACTTTTTCAAGGGTACATAAATCAACCAATGGAGCAGAAACAAGAGTAGAAATAGGTAATCTGTTAGAAAATTTCAAAATAGAGATGATTAACTCTTTTGCTTCACAAATTGACACCTTGCAGATCAAGCAGAATCAGAGCAAGAATTGTGCATTTTCTGTCCGAAAATGTAGAAAGAAACATCCACCAAGGGAGTGCTCATTGAACAGTGTCCATGTATGTCTTATTTGTGAATTATATCATGCTACTTACCAATGTCCCTCTCTACCAGGAGTAAAAGCATCAATGAACGAAACTAATGAGGAAGCAGAGGCTGCCTATCTAATTACACAAAGGAGACAATGGAAACCAAGAGGTCAAGGTATGAACTCTCAATTCTCTCCTACAACACTTAATTATTGGAAAAATTAGCCACTGTATGGCCAGATGAATGCTCCCCCTCCACATCACATGTCAACCCCTTATGAAGATCCCAATGCATGGTTACCTATTCCCCATCAACAGAATCATCATGGACAATGGAACCCATATTGGAGAGGCCCTCAACAATAGATCAGTTATCAGAACCATCACCAACCGAACCCCTATCAACAATAGTTCCAACCCCAGTACCAACAACAATAGCTGCAGTTACCCCCAAATGCCCCACTGAACAATCCTCCTTTACGACCTCAGATGCCTATGCAACCTAACACGAACCCAAATAATAAGGCCATTCTGAACATAGATATACACAATATGCCATCCTTGTCTATTACTCCCATGCCTTATGATGAAATCAAATTAAGATCAGGGAGAATAGTCAAGCCAATAATTGAAGATGCTCCATCTTCAGATTCAGACAAGGAATCAGGGGAAAGACCATCTGTTGATACAAAAGAAATTATCCAACCTATAATAGAGTCAAAAGACCCACCATTCCATGAAAAGCTGACAATTACCAAACCTGTGGAATTACCATCCTTCAATCTCTTAGGAGAATTGAAAAATTTGCACTGTAATATTCCACTATTGCAAGCGATCAGAGATGTCCCTATTTATGCCAAGACTGTAAGAGATCTCTGTATAAAAAGACCTGTATGAAAACCCAAGGATTCCCTCATAGTGCATGTAGTGGGGGATTTGTCTGAATTGATGTTAAGAAAAACCCCACCTCTTAAATATGGAGACCCAGGAAACCCTACGGTCACTGTCAAAATTGGAAAGACATCTATCCCCCATGTGCTAGTCGACTTAGGGGAAGAAATTAACATCATGCCAATAGAAACTACACAATTTTTGCAAATCAGAACACAAGTCCGACCTAATCCTACAATTCTCGAATTAGTTTATTGTTCTACCATCAGACTAGAAGGAGTAATATATGATTTAGTCATTTCTGTGGATTCATGGGAGTACCCTCTTGATTTTGTCCTTTTGCAACCCAAAACCCGTCTGGGGGGGCACCCTCTAATTCTGGGAAGACCATGGTTAGCTACAGCTGATGCTTTCATTGGTTGTAGATCTAGTTCCATGACCATATCTGATGGTTATAACACAAAAAAACTGACCTTGTATCCTCATGCTACACCTAGTGCCGAACCTGAAAATTCTTTATGGATGGAAATTGAGGATGAAAGTGCTCTTCCTATGGTAACCATAGGAAAATCCCTGAGATTCAAAGATGAGACAGAGGATGAATTAATCAACTTCTTTATCTATTACTCCTCTATTGTTACACAGAACACGCACCATCGATTGATTAGAGTCTTCGACCCCATCGTCCAGGAAGACATGAGCTCAGAAATGTTCTCAGAAACCACTAAAAATCAAAATGATTCGGCTGTAATAGCAACCGTTGTAACAATAAATGTTGTGACAACAGATGATGAAACAAGATAATTTTTTTCTAAAGTCATTTCCAAGAGAATCGTTGTAGAAATTGAACCTGGAAAAACCCTGAACATCAATCCCAATCTATCCACTACTGAAACTCCCCGATTGATGAAATTACTGATTGAACATAAAGAAGCATTTGCCTTGGATTACATGGATATGAAAGGAATTACATGGATATATATATATCAATGAAAAACAAGTCTTAGGTGTATCATTTTCTATATTACAAAATTGAAAAACAAATCTCAGGTGTAATCAAATTCAGCACAATGTTATTAAAAATAATTTGTAGTAACTCTAGAAAAACTATTAGTCATTTCTAAGCTTAAGTGCCTAAAATACCATCATAACACATGGATATTTCCACATTATGACCTCCTTATTTGTCATTTGGTGTACTTATACTATCATTCATGCAATCTATAGTCTCTGCCTCCAAACCCAACTCTCTGGAATGCATTCTATTTGGAGGTTCATTAAATCCTATTCTTTGGAGTCAATAGCATGATTTTATTGCAAGTTTGTTACTAAATTTGTTGATCTAAAAACATGGGAAAATTGAACTTTGTTGAATGATTGGATAGTTGATGTACACCAAAGGATCATGCTCTCAATCTTACATGTCTTTCTTAAGTTTTTTTTTGTCATGATTATAAGGATTTCTTAATGACCCTCTATAATTAATCCCTATATTCCCAAATGTTGAACAACCAAGTCTATACATTTAATAAATTTCACATCTTCTACTCTTTTATTTGCATGTCCTTGATTACCTCTAGATTCCCTAGGAATTTTCAATTTCATACAATTTTCCACCACCATTTTGTGTCTATCCCATTACCCTCCAAACCAAAAAACCTCTATTAACAATTAGATTAAAAAAAATAGAAAATTTACTATTTAAAAAAAAAAAAATCACAAGAAAGATTATTGTTGAAACACTAAAGAAAAAAATGGAGGAGTGTTCAGAACCCTAGGTGAATGGATAAAGAAATAAAAACCATCAATTTCCCATATGATTCAACTTTAGTTTGTTTTTTCTTTCCTATTTCATGAATCTACTCCTCTCATAGTAGTGATCTATAACTATTTTGGAGTGAAAATATGTAACAATTTGTAACTATTTTGGAGAAGTGATGATCTATAATGATCTATAACTAGGCATATTCAAAGACTCCCCAAAATAATTACTAAACCTATAAATTCCATTACCATGGATTGTAAATCATGTAATTTGCTTAAATAATTTTCATTAATATTTATGTGGTCAAGACACTCAAAGGTAGGTTAATTAAAACTTACATTAGTATTGGTTGTAATCATGTAGGTTTTAAATAATTTCCATTAATATTTGTGAAGATATAGACTTTGAATGATAACAATGAGGGAGGATTTTACAATAAAAATATAAACTGTTGGGTGCTA
>SNQJ01S0061550.1:4637-17480 GCA_010110895.2 Picea sitchensis | reverse complement strand
ACCCCCCTCACTAGATCTAAAGGAAATAAATTTCCTTGACCTAGAAATGTCAATAACTAGACTTAAACCTAGACATAGCAAGACCTAAACATGGCAAGGCCTGTGTTAGGACCCATAAATGCCCCTTTTTCATCACATATTTTGCCTATTCAACCTTATTATCTCTAAGCTAATGCCTACTATAATGCGTGCTAAGACCTTTTTTCCCAATGTATAAATCATTTATCTTGCTTTTATATTTTCATTTACTTAGCATGTTTGATTAGTAACGTTCACATGTTTTACCCATAAAATGATTCAACTAATGATTGAAATGAATAGAACAACCAAGTCTTAAAGAATGGTCATTGCTATTACACCAGTTGTTACAGCTATGTGCCAATCTTAGAAGCTGTTACAGTTATGTGCCAATATTGGAAGCTGTTACAGCTATGTGCCAATCCTGGAAGTTGTTACATGACTTCTGCAACAGGTGCCACCGATTCTGTTGCTACACGACTGCTGCAACAAATGCCACTGATCCTTAAAGATGCTACACCTACTGTTACATGTTTCAGCTTACAAGATTAGTTCTAGATATTGTATTAATGATATCATACGAACAGCTTGAGAATCGAGGATTCTCAAGGTTGTTCTAATTTTGTTTTAACTGAATGACTCTGCTTTTAAATAGCAGAGTTTTTGTAATCAGAGGGATGGATTCTGACTATGAGAAAGTGAAGTGAAGTAAAGATTATTATACACAACATTTTGGTAAATCAATACAAGAGTGGATTGAATTTCTTTAGCATACTGTAGCCTATTTCTTTGAGAGGATTCAGTGAGAAGGAAAGGGCCCACCTTCCTCACAAATTCTCCTTTGTTTTGAATTCCAAAGTAGTTGTTTTAATGTGAATGGTTTATCTGTTAAACAATTCTAGAATACAATTGATGTTACAGTCTAGTTCCTTCCTGTTAGATGCGCATAAATCTGTCTCATGAGAATTAAAAGTCAATTGTTGAACACTATTGGAGAACTGCTTTCCCTTTTTCTGCATTAGATTAAAATCTTGTTTTCAAGTAAAAGAAAAAAAAAGTGTGGATTACTTTCTTGCAATAAGTATATTTCTTTCTGAAATTAGTAAAGAACTTCTTCCTGCAAAAGCAAAATAGAAGGTTAGATTAGAGTAGGTAATCTAGAATTATTATACATTCATCGGTTTAGATTTCAATTTGTGATTTCAATTCTGTAGAACTCCAGCTGTGTCAGCATAATTATGTTAGTAATAATTTTTGTTTCTTTTCCCCTACTACAATTAGATTAGTTTTGCTTCCATAATCTAGCATAGACTATGCACAATTATCTTGAAATAACAAAATTTCCTGGGTTGACAATTTATATTGAACACCTTAATTTTCTATTCATTTAGAAAATTAAAGTGCCCAACATTTTGGTGCCATTGCCGAGGAAGATAATTATAGATTTTTAAGAACATTAGTTTTTTTTCTTAAAGAATGATTAGTCTGCATGAATCGAGGAACGAGAGGACATATTCCCCAAAATACTAACCCTACAGGTACCAGAGGACATGGAGGAATAAATCCTACACTGGGAAGCCAAACATTTGTTGATGAAATAATAGCTAGAACCGATTCTTCCTCAGGATCTAGTTTTCACCCTGCAAATCCTCCAAGAAGACGTAATCTTTAGTCATCAGAACTACCCCTTCTTGAAACATCGTTTTCATCAAGGGCTAGAGATGAAGCTGAAGTCGAAGCTGAATATTTTTCACCAACAAATCAGCAAGCAACACTGGAGAACATTGAATATCAATGAAGTATAGTTCGAAACAGGGAAAATACAAAAGAAGCGGTTTATCGAATCAACGATCGGATAGTCACTAAAGATGAGTGGGATGTTTTTCATATTGAGTGGAGAGAAAGAGGACATATGGAAAATCAAGGGGATAATGAAGAGGATTTCCACCAAGAGAACCCACAAAACAACGAAGATCAGGTAAACAATGAAAATACTATCTATACCCTGGTTTTTCCTATTTCCGATGTTCCCACATGAGGATGGCACCTATGAAAAACATACCTCTCTCAGCTTTTCCAAATTTTCATGGATTTTCTACTGAGGATTCATATGAGTTTCTATTTGAATTTGACATTTTGTGTAGAAGTTATGACTACAATACCACTGCACAAAATCTTAAACTATTTCTAGCTACATTGAAGGGTAATGCGTTAAGATGGTTTATGAGCCTAGGAGGAGAGAACATTTCAACATGGGTACAGATGAGGTAGATTTTCCTGAACAAGTACCAAGACTACTACCGAAAAAGAGAACGAAGGGAGGAATTGTTCAATATGTCTCGGAAGGAGGATGAGACCCTTGAAGATTTTGTGGAACGACTCCAATATAATCTACAAAGGTCTGGACATCTGAATGTAAGTAAAAACATTTTAAAAACTATTTTACTAAAAGGAGTTAGAGAAGATTGTTTAGATATACTGAATATGCTTGGCAAAGGAGATATATCTAAATAATCCTATGAGGACATTATAGACCTCTATAAAATATGTTCTCAAGGATTTACAAAGAATAGGTCAGCTATCAAGGATACCACTTTTTCAAGGGTACAGAAATCAACCAATGGAGGAGCAACAAGAGAAGAAATAGGTAATCTATTAGAAAATTTCAAAATAGAGATGATTAACTCTTTTGCTTCACAAATTGACACCTTGCAGATCAAGCAGAATCAGAGAAAGAATTATGCATTTTCTGTTTGAAATGTAGAAAGAAACATCCACCAAGGGAGTGCTCGTTGAATAGTGTCCAGGTATGTCTTATTTGTGAATTATATCATGCTACTGATCAATGTCCCTCTCTACCAGGAGTAAAAGCATTAATGAAGGAAACTAATGAGGAAGCAGAGGTTGCCTATCTAATTACACAAAGGAGACAATGGCAACCAAGAGGTCAAGGTACGAACTCTCAATTCTCTCCTACAACACTTAATTATTGGAACAATCAGCCATTGTATGGCCAAACGAATGCTCCCCCTCCACATCACATGTAAAACCCTTATCAAGATCCCAATGCATGGTTACCTATGCCCCATCAACATAATCATCATGGAAAATGGAACCCATATTGGAGAGGCCCTCAACAATAGCTCAGTTATCAAAACCATCACCAACTGAACCCCTATCAACAACAGTTCCAACCCTAGTACCAACAACAATAGCTGCAGTTACCCCCAAATGCCCCACTGAACAATCCTCCTTTACGACCTCATATGCCTATGCAACCTAATCCGAACCCAAATAATAAGGCCATTCAGAACATAGATATACACAATATGCCATCCTTGTCTATTACTCCCATTCCTTATGATGAAATCAAATTAAGATCAGGGAGAATAGTCGAGCCAATAATTGAAGATGCTCCATCTTCAGATTCAGACAAGGAATCAGGGGAAAGACCATCTGTTGATACAGAAGAAATTTTACAACCTATAATAGAGTCAACAGACCCACCATTCCCTGAGAAGATGACAATTACCAAACCTGTGGAATTACCATCCTTCAATCTCTTAGGAGAATTGAAAAATCTGCACAGTAATATTCCACTATTGCAAGCGATCAGAGATGTCCGTATGTATGCCAAGACTGTAAGAGATATCTGTATAAAAAGACCTGGATGAAAAACCAAGGATCCCCTCACAATGCATGTAGTGGGGGATTTGTTTGAATTGATGTTAGGAAAAACCCCACCTCTTAAATATGGAGACCCGGGAAACCCTACAGTCACTGTCAAAATTGGACAAACATCTTTCCCCCATGTGCTAGTCGACTTAGGGGCATAAATTAACATCATGCCAATAGAAACTACATAATTTTTGCAACTCAAAACACAATTCTGACCTACTCCTACAGTTTTCAAATTAGTTTATTGTTCTACCATCAGACTAGAAGGAGTAATATATGATTTAGTCATTTCTGTGGATTCATGTGAGTACCCTGTTGATTTTGTCCTTTTGCAACCCAAAACCCGTCTGAGGGGGAACCCTCTAATTCTAGGAAGACCATGGTTAGCTACAGCTGATGCTTTCATTGGTTGTATATCTAGTTCCATGACCATCTCTGATGGTTATAACACAAAAAAACTGACCTTGTATCCTCATGCTACACCTAGTGTCGAACCTGAAAATTCTTTATGGATGGAAACTGAGGATGAAAGTGCTCTTCCTGTGGTAACCATAGGAAAAGCCCTGAGTTTCAAAGATGAGATAGAGGACGAATTAATCAACTACTTTATCTATTACTCCTCTATTGTTACACAGAACACGCACCATCGATTGATTAGAGTCTTCGACCCCATCGTCCAGGAAGACATGAGCTCAGAAATGTTCTCAAAAACCACTAAAAATCAAAATGATTCAACTGTAATAGCAACCGTTGTAACAATAAATGTTGTAACAATAGATGATGAAATATAATAATTCTTTTCTAAAGTCATTTCCAAGAGCATCGTTGTAGAAATTGAACCTGGAAAAACCCTGAACATCAATCCTGATCTATCCACTGCTGAAACTCCCCGATTGATGAAATTACTGATTGAACATAAAGAAGCATTTGCCTTGGATTACATGGATATGAAAGGAATTTCCTTTGAAATATGTACCCACCATATATACATTAAATAATAATGTCGACCGATTTTCCAACCCCAAAGGCGGATGAATCCAAACCTTAAAGAAATTGTTAAAGAGGAACTCCAGAAACTTCTCAATGATGATTTCATTCACCCTATATCAGACAGCGAGTGGGCCTCACCATTGGTTATTGTTCCTAAAAATAATGGGAAATGGAGATTCTGTGTAGACTATAGAGCCCTGAATAAATCCACGCAGAAGGATCATTTCCCTTTTCCATTTATTGATCAGGTACTAGAAAACCTAGCTGGGAAAAAGTTTTTCTCTTTCTTAGATGGATTCAGTGGCTATAACCAGATAAAAATTTCTCCATAGGACCAATATAAGACCACTTTTACCAACCCTTGAGGTAAATTTGCTTACAAGGTTCTCCCATTTGGCTTGTGTAATGCACGAGCCACCTTCTAGAGAGTTGTAATTAGTATTTTTTCTGATATGGTGAATGATTGTATGGAGATATTCATGGATGAATTTACACCTTATGGCATTGATTTCGATGAATCCTTGGCTAATCTGGAAAAAGTGCTCAAAATATGTATACAGTCTCATCTTTTTTTAAGTATAGAAAAGTGTCATATGGTGATGAGCGAGGGAGTAGTGTTGGGACACTTCATTTCTTATGCGGGAATTCAGGTAGACCCAACCAAAATCCAGGTAATTTTGGATATTCCAACTCTATCAACTCAGAAAGAGGTAAGAATTTTTTTAGGGAATGCTGGCTATTACAGAAGATTCATTAAAAAAAATTCCAGACTAACTTCCCCCTTGTTTTTTCTATTAACAAAAGATGTTGACTTTCGTTGGACTGACAACTGTGAATTGTCTTTTACGGATCTAAAACAGAAATTGTCCACAACTCCCATTTTGAGAGAGCCCAATTGGGATCTTCCATTTCACATTTCTTCAGATGCCTCAGATACTGCAATTGGTGTAGTACTAGGTCAACAGGAATACAAAGATCCCTATGCGATCTACTATATCAGCAAGAACATTGCTCCTGTTGGATTAAATTATACAGTTACTGAAAAAGAATTCTTAGCAGTAATTTATGCAATCAATAAATTTAGGAATTACGTCACTGGATATCCTACTTTTATTCATACTGATCATACAACAGTTAAATATCTGATGAATAAACCTATCACTAATTCCTGAGTAACAATATGGTTGTTACTACTACAAGAATTTGACATCACTATAGTAGATAGACTAGGAAAAGAAAATGTGGTTGCTAATTTTCTCTCAAGATTACATATAAATGATGATAATTTACCTGTTGATGATTCCTTTCTAGATGAACATTTTTTTGCAGTATCTACTCACTTACCTTGGTATGAAGACATTGCTAATTATTTGGTTTTAGGGAAGGTACCTCCCCATTTATCTCCTCAATAAAGAAGGAAGATTATTCAGAAGAGTTCTCGGTATAGATGGATAGGAGAATACCTTTTCTACACAGGCCTGGATCAGGAAATCAGGAGATGTGTAAGGGATGATGAAGTGTATGATCTATTGAAGGATTTCCATGATGGCCCTTATGGGGGTCATTTTGTTGATAAAAGGACCGGGAATAAAATTTTAAGGATGGGCTATTTTTGACCCACCATATTTCAAGATGCCAAGAAATACGTTCAAACTTGTGACAGTTGCCAATGAATGGGTCAGCCAAATCATAGGGATGAGATGCCTCTCCAGCCTCATGTAGTGTTAGATTCCTTTGAGAGATGGGCCATGGATTTCATAGGGCCCATTTACCCACCTTCTAATAAAAAAGTATATATATTGGTATGTACAGATTACATGACCAAGTGGGTCGAGGCGAAAGCACTCATTAGGGCCTCAGAAGAATCTGTCGTAGGATTTCTATTCAAAGATATCTTTGTTAGTTTTAGAGTTCCCAGAGAATTAATAACTGATGAAGGACCCCCTTTCACATCACATAAACTTGAATTCCTACTCATTAAATATCATGTTTTACATAGAATAGCTTCTCCATACCATCCACAAGGCAATGGTCATGTGGAAAGTACCAATCAAAGTCATTCTTACTAAAATAGTGAGAGAACATCATCGGGATTGGACTGACAGATTGCATGAAGCTCTATGGGTTTACCGAACTACTTGGAGAAACACAACTAGTTTTTCTCCTTACGAGATGGTATATGGAAAAAACCCTGTTTTTCCCATTGAATTCGAAATCAAAACCTTAAGAACTGCATCAGCAGTCAACCTTGACTTGACTATGGCACAGAAGGCCAGACTGTAGCAGTTCAATGAGCTTGATGAAAAGCGTTTGGATCCTATTCATCAAACCTCGGTGACTCAAAAACATAGAACAAAATGGCATGACCAAGTCATCAAGAAGAAATTATTCCAGAAAGGAGATTGGGCTCTGTTGTATGATTCACTCTTTAAATAATTTTAGGGTAAGCTGTGTACACGATGGCTAGGACCTTATGAGGTAGACATTGTTTTTCCTAATGGGACAGTCAGGTTGATCACTATTGATGGATCTGATACAAAGTTTCATGCAAATGGTCAACGCTTGAGCCTATATCAGCGTCCACTGTCCAAGGCAGAATTCAAATCTAGATGTTCAATCGATACAGGTTATCAATTCTTAAAAGGAATGGAGCTTTCTTGTTCACTTTCTCAACCTTAGGACTTGTTTTTCTCAGACCTTGTATATAAATAAACTTGACAAAATTTAAATTTCTCTGTTTTTGTTTGATTTTGTTTACTATGCTAATAAATTCAGCCTTGAAGGGTATTGGATAGGTTTTGTCTGTGCAGGTGAATTGAGGAACAACAGGGATGAATACAAAAAAGGAGGCAAACGATTAGTTGATGGAAGTTGAAAAACTTCCTAAAAACTAAATGATGCAACATTTGGCCGATTTTCCTGCTGTTACACCTTTTTCCGATGAATTGGTCGATTTCCTTTTGTTACACCCTTTTCCAACAAATTGGTTGATTTCCTACTGTTACACCATTTTCCAACAAATTAGTCGATTTCCATGTTGTTACACCCATTTTAGACAAATTGGATGATTTTCTGTTGTTACACCCTTTTCTGAAAAATTGATCGATTTCTTGTTGTTACACCCTTTTCTGACAAATTGACTGATTTCCATGCTGTTACACCCATTTCAGACAAATTGGTCGATTTCCTGTTGTTACACCCTTTTCCGACAAATTGGTCGATTTCCTATTGTTACACATTTTTCCGACAAATTGGTCGATTTCCATGTTGTTACACCCATTTCAGACAAATTGGCCGATTTCTTTTTGTTACACCCTTTTCCGACAAATTGGTCGATTTTCTTGTTGTTACACCCTTTTCTGAAAAATTGGTCGATTTCCTGTTGTTACACCCTTTTCAGACAAATTGGTTGATTTCCTGTCGTTACATCCTTTTTCGATAAGTTGGCCAATTTCCCTACTATTACACCATGGTCACTTTTCACATGGTTACACCATTTTCTTTTCTGACCATCTCATTTTTTGTTACACCTACCTCCAGCATTTTGGTCGAAGTACCTGCTGATACACTGATCATTGTTATTCTTTCTTGCCAGTTCACTCTTTCTTTCTCGCATTTCTGCCAAATACTACTACTCCAGTTCTACACTCTTTACATGATGTGGCACCGCTGATTTGTTCATACTGCAGCTATCGTTTTCCGCCTTCTCTATGTAAAAGTGTTGTTTCATCATTAGTTGACTTCACATCTGACGACTTCCAACTAATTATCTCCAGAAAGGACTCCATATCTTCTCCAGTTGTCATATCGTCATTTCTCATACTATCCTTCATCATGTCATCTATTCCATGCAACTCAGATGGCGGTTGGATAGCGCGATCACTCTGACAGAAAGTTATGTGTGGTAAGATATGAGGTACGTGACTAATCCTATGTGTTAAAGTAATGAATATATAAAAGCATGCTTTCCCGTTTTCTCACCACTTGTGCTAATTGATCCACCTGGAGCCAATCCGATTAGTTGGGGGGGGGGNGAATCCAAATCTAGTCGTCTAAATGGTATTTTATACTCACCTTCACCACCTTTTCGACCACACTTCTTTTTTCTGAGACACTGTATTCTACATGCAAACAACGTTTGAACCGACTGTGTTTCTGGTTTAGGTGTTAGTCTATCCTCCTATGTGCCTATTAGACTCTCAAGCAAACATCATGGGAGGATCAACTGTGAGGTATGAGAACGCAAATTTGGAAACTTTGTTGTTACACCTAGAGGCCTACCAAATATTTCTCCAGCCCAGATGGATATCATATTTTAAGAAGCTGCAGGGATTTAATGAGGACAAGGTATTGGAGTTTAGTCAAAATCTCACTGAAGGATATTGAATAGTGAATGGGGTAAGGATTCCAGTATTAGAAGAAAGAATTGTTGTTGTCACAGGGTTGCCAACAACAAGAGATCGGTGGTTTAACCAAAAAACACATCTCTCAGATGCTGAAAAATCTTTCCTCGTCAACAATGAGAAAATTAAGACAAAAGGCTGAGGTGCAGATGTCAATTCCTTACCAGAGCCATGGGGGAAAGTTGTAGAGTTCGTCAAAAGGTTCATTACCTGCGAAGGCAGGTACCAAGTTGTTTATTTTTATGATTTCATATTATTATCACATCTGCGACATCAGAAATTCATAAACATTCCTTATTTTCTCCACCATTCATTCAAAAACATGTCTCATTTTGTAAAAAAATCCAAAAACCCCAAGAACTGCCTTTCTAATCACAGACTCATCAGGCTATTAATTCAAAAAGGTATGGGCATTTCCAATAAACCATTACCTTTTGTAGTAGACCATCCACCTTCTATGCCTTCAAATATGCTTGGACCTCTTCCTGAGTCTCTACCCTCGGCTGCAACAGCAGTCCAAACCCCTACTGTCATTGCCCGTAATACGACCTAGAGAAGTAAATGCACAACCCGCGACCATCCTATCACCAACCATATAGGCCTTGATGGAGGTGAATTGACATAACCTGTAGCTGTGATTGATTAACATGAGGAACAACTAGCTACTACACCGAGCCATGCGTCCCAGCCCTTGGTTGCGACAAATGTTATTGAAAAAATACCCCCTGCTCCTAAACAGAGAACCCCTATTCCTATATCTGGATCACGTAGAAAGAGTAGAAGGTCAAAACAGTCCACTTCTATAGAAAGTCTAACTACCCATTCTGTTGTTTCACTGGTAGAGCCACCTATTGCTACAACAACTGTTCCAAGCCCTACTATCACTACCGGTAGATTATCTCAGAAAAGAAAACGTTCAATCAAGGGAAAATGTCGGAAAGACATTGACCCAATTATATTAGCAACAAATCAAACACCTTCTTCTTCTATGACAAAGAACTCTATAGAGATACGTATACCAGGTTTTACTTTGTGCCCAGAATTGCAAGCAACTATTCTCTCAATTTAGACTGAATGTACTCCAATCGTAGAAAAATCATCAGCTTCGCCTGATGATTCTGTGCATCATACATCAAGTAACGATGTCTAGATCATAGCACACTCAATTATACCTAAATTTCCTACTTATGTGGTTGAGGAAGAACAACATGTTCCTCCTCCATCAACGAAGAACAAAGCCTCTGCTTTCGTTTCTATTTTACCTAGGAGAAAAACCAGGTCTACCAACTTTGCGGAAGCAAGAATTGGATGGAAACCTATGGAACAGGATATTCCTATTCTTCTTCCATTATCCTCTATGATTGATGAAGAGGCTGTCACACAAGAACCAGTCTCTTCTAGTGAACTAAGAGTGCCAGTAGAGACAACTGAAAACAATGGGACTGGTATACAAGAACAAGTCAGGTAGGATGAAGTTGTTCCACAAGAACCAACTGTCCAAGAAGAGACTGTTCCATAAGAAGCAGTCATGATAGACCCATCTGTTACACAAGAAACAACTGTTCCACCAAAAACAACTATTGACAGTATAACTACTCCACAAGAACCAGTTACAAATAATGTTGAAGATGTACCACTTGCCCAAGTGTTTTCCCAAGTTGAGAGAAAGATAAGGACTATAGAAAACTCCAAAATTATTGCACTCATGATAGAAAACTAAAGCCTCAAAGAAGAGTTACATACCTTGAAATAGGAATTGGAGACAACTCGACAAAAGAATCCAGAAGGGATTACTTTGGACATCCTAGCACTAACAAAAGTTGTTATGGACAAAAATAAAGAACTCATGTGCTTTGAGTGTGGAAACATATACTTTGAGGTAGGTTATAATATAGTAAAAGTGTCGGTTGCTGGAGGAAAAACAACTCTCTCAATCAAGACTGAACATGCACTTACTGCTACACATAGAACAACACAACTGAGGAGATCTCAATGTCATAAGGCAACTGTTGGTTTACCAACAAATTTCAAAAAAGAACCTCTGTTTCCCTCAAGAGTTATTAGTTAAGAAACTCAAACTAATTCTATTCTTCCAGACAAAGAAACTCAGAAAAATTGTTGACACCACAGATTTTCTTTTTAGCACAACATTTTTCCATACAGGCACTTATCAATTTATCTTAGTAGTTTTACACTAGATGAGCTAGTTCCCTAATTCATATACAAAGTAAGGTTTGAATGTGTTTTGCATGAGGACATGCAATGTCTTTAGTTGGGGGGCATGTTAAGACCCACACATGTCTCTTTTTCATCACATCTTTTGTGTATTCAATCTTATCATCTCTAAGCTAATGCCTACTATAATGCATGCTAAGACCTTTTTTTCCCAAGGTATGAATCATTTATCTTGCTTTTATATTTTCATTTACTTAGCATGTTTGATTGGTAACATTCACATGTTTTACCCATAAAATGATTCAACTAATGATTGAAATGAATAGAACAACCAAGTATTAAAGAATGGTCTCTATCGTTACACCAGTGGTTACAGCTATGCGCCAATATTGGAAGTTGTTACAACTATGCACCAATATTGGAAGTTGTTACAACTATATGCCAATCCTAGAAGCTGTTACATGACTTCTACAACAAGTGCCACCGATTCTTCTGTTACACAACTGCTGCAACAAATGCCATCGATCCTGAAAGATGCTACACCTATTGTTACATGTTTCAACTTACAATACTAGTTCTAGATATTGTATTAATGATATCATATGAACAGCTTGAGAATCATGGATTCTCAAGGCTATTCTGATTTTGTTTTAACTGAATGAATATGACTTTAAATAGCAGATCTTTTGTAGTCAGAGGGATGGATTCTGACTGTGAGAAAGTGAAGTGAAGTAAAGCATATTGTACACAACATTTTGGCAAATCAATACAAGAGTGGATTGAATTTCCTTAGCAGATTGTAGTCTATTTCTTTGAGAGGATTCAGTGAGAAGGAAAGGGCCCACCTTCCTCACAAATTCCCCTCTGTTTTGAATTCTAGAATAGCTATTTTAATGTGAATGGTTTATCTATTAAACAATTCTAGAATACAGTTGTTGTTACAGTCTAGTTCCTTCCTGTTAGATGCACATAAATCTATCTCATGAGAATTAAAAGTCAATTGCCAAACACTGTTGGAGAACTGCTTTCCCTTTTTCCGCATTAGATTAAAATATTGTTTTCAAGTAAAAGAAAATAAAAGTGTGGATTAATTTTTTGCAATAAGTAGATTTCTTTCTGCAATTAGTAAAGAACTTCTTCCTGCAAAAGTAAAATAGAAAGTTAGATTAGAGTAGGTAATCCAAAATTATTATACATTCATCGGTTTAGATTTCAATTTGTGATTTCAATTCTGTAGAACTCCAACTGTGTCAACATAATTGTGTTAGTAATAATTTTTGTTTCTTTTTCCCTACTACAATTAGATTAGTGTTGCTTCCATAATCTATCATAGACTGTGCACAATTATCTTGAAATAACAGACTTCCCTGGGTTGACAATTTATATTGAACACCTTAATTTTCTATTCATTTAGACAATTAAAGTGTCCAACAGCCTGGAAGATGACCTAGACCTATATGATGACCATGATGTAGACCATGACATAGACCTATACCATGACCTATACCACGACATAGAGCTAGAGCTAGATTTAGACGATGACCTGGAGCTTGACGTAGACCATGACCTAGACCAAAAT
>SNQJ01S0061548.1:47246-69404 GCA_010110895.2 Picea sitchensis | reverse complement strand
CTCTAGGGGAAGAAAACCCAGCAAAAACTTCCTTATCATAAATTGCCAATACAATGTCAAGAGATAACTCAAACCAATACAGATAGTCCTCTCCAAAAGATGCGCCACTCTTCTCCCTTTCTCCAACTAGTAAGTTGTAACTTGCCTCTTAGAAAATGAGCAAGTGTGTTGTGTGATAAAGTGAGGCGCTAGCCTCTCTATATACACAAGTCTGGCACGTGTGAAGGGTCTTCACTGGCAGGGCCGATTTCTCACTCTGGGCGGGTAAACCCACCTTTATTATATTTCTGGGTCTCAATAATAACTATTGGGGCTGACTTCTTATTCTGCCTATTACAATTGTCTGTTGACCAATCTGCAAAAGGGGATTTGGTCCTAATACAATTATCGACATGATTAATCCACAATGGGGATTAATCCTATAAATAATATATCAATAATAATAAGAATACTCTTTGCAGTTACATTATTTCAACAAAAAATAGGATCTTCTCACACATGATAGAAGATGTAGAAAACAAAAGGAACTTGAGTAGAAGATCCATTGATGTCGCAAAATAAGTTGACAGGGAAATTCTAGAAAATAGGATAGTGAAACCAAATCAACTAATTTTGTTATCTGAGTACTTCATATCACAGAAAGAGGAACATTTAAATATAGAAGTGGTGATCCCTATTTGTGACAATGAAATCGATCTTGGGAAAATGCAGGTGAGAAGAATGGAGACCATACTAGAAGATTTCAAATTGTGGAAGAACTTCAAAGATCAAATGAAAACACCCAAAGCCACTTGATTATTATAACCGATATTTGTATTTTGATATTTTTGTAATTGTTGTAAAATTCCCAATCGGGAAGGTGAAATGAAGAGTTGTACTTGTCATCTGAGAGAGTAACAATTATAGGATATGAAAATCCCCTTCCTCATATTTTATAAAATGGATAGATGTAACAAGGAAAATACTTTTGCACTTTGTGTTTGACAGGATGTACTATTACTCCTAATTTAATGAAGAGCAAGAGGCATTTCAAGAATATGTTATTGTGTTGAATGTATCTTATACTATTCTTAATGCATTTGTCCTATGTGAGTATTGTGAGTTTCATTATATGGATTCTTTCTGCAATTTTCTTGTATGCTTAGATTATCACGTTTTCTTAATTGAATGCAGTTATAATATTGTTGGAGGAAAATAACAACTAATTGTAGTGTTTTTGATAATATTATTGTTCTTATTTCCCATTTGAATGTATGAATTTCTTCTAATTAAAAAGGGAATTATTTAAAACTTTATTCAATATTCTCTAGTTCGCTCTTGAACATGATATGATTAGTTTAGTTTAGGATTACATCCTAGAATAGCCATAGGTAGCATCATTTAGGTAAATTCTAAATTTTAATTCATCTGAGAACCTTCAGTTCTCAGATTCATGTTTATATATTTAAATTAGCTTTGGCAACCAAGCAAATATACTAGTCGGAAACACTGCCCCAAATGAGAGTGAGTTTAATTGGGTGCTCTCTCTTACCTGTTTGATAGGGCCTTTTGGACCCGTCAACACCAAGTTTCATTTTATCATCACATTCCTCTCCATTGAGAGCGCACTACTTCTAAAATTTTCTCTATTTTTGGGATATTGGCTCTTTTACCTTATGCACTATCTCTTGGAGGTCAAGTGTGGATGCTTCTTTGTTGATTTTTGGGATGGTATTGTTGCAATTAGGGTTTATTATTGTCATATCTTTGTGAATTAATTAAATTTATGCAATTTTATTTCATGTGATTAAATGTTTCATGGTGAATTTTACGTGTTCATATTAAAGATCTTGCTTGGTAAAACCCTAAGAGAGGAGCATAAGTGCTTTGTTGTAGTCTCATAAATTAGGCAGACATTCAAGAATATTCTACATCATGAAACACATCAAGACACACACAGACGTAACCAATAAAGGGGAGAAGTATTTGGGAAGGTTAACAAACCACTCTCTTATCCCTCCTTTAGGTTTATTTATACTATGGGTAAATAGTTGGGACGGTTGCGCCTGTTCCAACTAATCCTTTATTTAGTTACATTTACCATTTGTTACAAAAATTTACTTAGCTTTATCTACTTATTACATATAATCATGTATGTGATGACTATTAGGGACTAAGAGGCCCCCTCAACATCTCCCCCACACTCAAATCCTTGCTCGTCTCAAGAAAGCGTGCAACAATGTCTCGAGTCTCTACTGCTACAAAAGTATCCTTATTTTGTATCACCCTTGCATACTAGACTGCATAGGTAAATTAGCGACAAAAACTGCCAGATGGATAGGGAGACACACATATATGAGGTTTATTGTGACTAATCTCAACTATATCTGAGTGACAAATCCCATCTCTTCGATCTCCATGTTCTACTTCCCTCTATAAACTATGAGATCTTTCAGGAGGCACCGAAGCTGTTGTTATTTCTAAGTTGGTCGATCAATTCATACCTAGACTTCTCGCATGCTATTGTTAGGCTGTCACTCTCAGAGGGTTCTTTATATGGAATCGACAAGGGTCTATGCCATCAATCACTCATACCATTGTTTTATTGTCACAATGCATAAGTACTCCACAATTGTTGTATTGAGGAGCTCAATCAGTTCAATGTTCTTTCCATCATATTTTCTTGAACGATCCATGTGTGTATAAAATATCTCTCTTGAATTCCTTCGATTGTTGCAATGCTCATCATCAATGCTCTCTGAAAGTGCTCAAATCAATTGCTACATCTTTTTCCCAATCAATGCTCAACATGCTCAATGTATGTTGCTCACTCTGTCAACCGCTGCTCTTCATCATGGTTCTTTTTCTTTATGCTTTCTAGGCTCTGGAAATGTATGGAGTCTGCATCTTGCACTACATGGAGAAGGAATCTTATATGATTTAACTATCACTTTAAAAATACAAAGAATTTTTCCTGCGTGGGGATTGACTTTACTAAGCCATAAATCCTAATAAGACACTTTGTTATGTACCAAATTTGTACAAATGTTGTTAACTAGTTATCCAATGATGTCGGTGAGAAACCGATCTTATATTTTTACTTATATTACAATGTTAGAGAGGATCGCCTGCCATAAAGACTCAGTTTTAACCCTCTCCACTTCAAAACATGATTTGACTCAATCGACAATGTATATATATTTATTTTTTGATTAAAGTAGTTTTCGACTTGACTCTAAAGTCGTCTAGACTACTAATACTTTGACTATAAACTAATTATAAGACTCATCTCTTATGCATTTCTTTTAAAAATTTAACCCCATTTTGATTTTTCTCCTACTCTTTTGGATTGTGCGAGATCATACTTCGATTTTAAGATATATTCTTCTAGATGACGTGCCTGCCTGCTCTTATATTGATGTGCATATTGTTCAGAAATTAGTAGTTGTTAGACTATCCATTGATTTCTCATACATATTCTTCTATCGACCATATCTATGGTGTTCAGTTGGCAAACGAATACAAGGAAACGATTGGTGTTCCCCTAAAAACTGAGGCAGATTGTGAACAGTAAATTTTTTGTTGTTCTCCTATGACTCCACGTTGACAACCACAGAAGCCAAGTCGAGTGGATGGGCAACATCAACCTTGGGAATTCGACCTTGGAAGATGATCAACAAACCCTTTATTTCCAATCTCAACCTTGGAAAATGATCAACAAACCCTTTATTCCCAATCTCTCAAGCTATCTACTAAATTTACTAACACTAATTTGAGCTAATTTGATTGCAACCTTGTTGTTGTTGCAAACGTTTGTTACAACCATCTTAATACACTTTTATTTGTTGCATACATTGATCAAAAGGTGGTTTAACTTGCTACATACTCTACCCTAACACTAAAAATTCATGATTTCATGGTGCCTCTGACCCCTACGGGCCATAGTACGCCTTCAACCTACTACCTTTTATCAATCCCTTTAATGGACGACTGTCAAGCATCGCCAACTTTGTTTCTCTAGCCTTGCCAATGTACACAATCCTAAAGGGTACTAACCAACACATCCAAATCTTACCAAGGTGCTTTAGGAACTTGTTTTCGTAGAGTAATACCAATGATCCCGGTTGTGTAATATTGTGCCAAATGTTGTGATCATGCTAGGCCTTATTTCATTGTTTCTCAACCATCTAGCTATGTGCTACAATGAATTGGTCCTCTTCCAATTACAACAACTTGTTCAATCATCATTGTAGTGATTGGTCATCTAAAATTTTTGTCGTAACTACAATCCCGAGGCTCGGTACCAAAAAATCTAACGACATCACTGCTTCCTTCCCTTATACTAACATGAATGGAATAGGTCTGGTCAATCTTTTGAAATTTGTCCTATATTCCCAGAATATTGGTGGAACCCTTCAGTCCCAATCATTGTTTTTCACATTGCATACCTTGGTTATCACATGCTTGAGTGTCTTTTTGAGTGCCTCTATAGTATCGTCGACCTATGGATGATATAGTGTACTCTCTCGATGATATATCTTGAATTTTTGAGTCAGCGCATGGATTTTTCCCTTCAAGAAGTGTGCGCCCTGCTCATTAGTATCTTTGGGTAGCCAAAACTAGTGATAATATTCTAAAAAATGAATTGCGTGACAATATCCATAGTACAATCCTTAACTGACACAACTTCTGACCATTGGGTCAAATATTCTATGGCAATGATGACATATTATACACTTGTTTGATAAGTGGGGGGATTGATTGGCACACACAAGTCAACCACCCATTTTTCTAATGGCTCTAGCGTTGTGACTGAAAAGAGTGGTAGTTCATATTGTCTTGATGATTTCCTGATACATTGGAAAACATCGCAGTGCTTGCAATAATCCTTCTCTTCTTCAAACAATGATAACCACCACAACCCAGTGCACAATGATTTTCACATAGTTTCGTTCCCTGTATTATTTCAACTAGTAATGCCTTTGCGCACCCTGTGAGACACTCCTTATGAAAATGTAACTAGAATTTGTAGCCAACCTAAAATTGGTGTGGTACCCTATGTTGATAATGGCGCTGCTTGTATTTAGCATTGGATTTCTGCAAAATCTCCTGGACCTGTTGGCGGATGTGTTGAATCCTCTCAATGAATCTGGTGGCTTTGTTGATTATAAACTGATCATGGGAAGAGTATGTTTGTGTGGTGGCAAGAGCAAGTGAAACATCAATGGGTCCCAAGGGTTGGAATCTTAGACCCACCTGAAATGGGCTATGGTCGATGGAGCTATGAAGAGCCCTGTTGTAACTTTGTTGAACATAGGGGAGACTCTCGTCCCATGTACGTGGATGCTTAGAATTGTACATGCACAGGACATGCACAATCATCTAATTGAAGAACTTTGTTTGGACGTCTGTTTGGGGGTGGAAAGAAGTGGATTTTTTGAGCTTGGTGTCCAATAGTGACCAGAGACTCAGCCAAAATGTGTTGAGGAACCTATTGTCCCGATCGAAGATGATGGTCTGTGGTATCCCAAAGTGGACCCACACTTGTTTGAAGAAGAGATTGGAAGTATCTATCAGTGTGATAATCATTTTGCAGGTTGTGAGGATGGCCATCTTCGAAAAACAAACCATGACCACAAATACACAGTCATTCCCTTGCTTGGTGGACGGAAGGAACGACATGTAATCCATTGAGATGGATTCCCAAGGCTTCTCGGGAGTAGGAAGAGGGGTGTATAAGCCTTGCTTTTTTATGGTTGGCTTGGCAATGGCATAGAAAGTGTAAGATTTGATATACTTGCTGACGTCCTATCGAAGTTTTGTCTAATAAAATGTTTTTGAAGAACGACCACAGTTGTCTCCATGCCAAAATGTCCTGCCATCTGACTCTAGTGGGCTTCCAAAATCAACTTTGCACACTCGCTTGTAGGAACATAGATATGGCCCAGGTGGCATAAGATTTTGTCCCGAATGTGAAAATCAGTGACAGTCACCCCTGTACCCAAGAGCTTATAGGTGGTGGCGAAGTCCGGATCTTGCTGATAAAGTTGGGGCCACTAAGATGCTTCATTTCCATAGGAATGGAGAATAGTGGTGAGTGCAGCCAGAGGAGGTCGACTGAGGCAGTCAGTGACACGATATGAGATACATGTCTTATACTTGATATTGAGATGGAACTATTGCAGGTAGGTGGACCACTTCTGATGATAGTCATTCTACAATTTCCCCTATGTCTGTATGAACTGCAGAGGCTTGTGATCAATGTGTATGATCGTCTCCTTACCCATAATGTAATGTTTCCATTGACGACAGGCTTGTACAGTGGAATACATTTCCTTATCATAGGTGGGGTATTTTCGGACAGTATATGAGAGTGTCTCACTATGTTATGAATCTGGATGATTGTGTTGAGTGAGAACTGCGCCCACAACATAGTCAGATGCATCAGTCTAAATCTCAAACAGTTGTTGCATATTGAGAAAGGAGAGTACTGGAGATGAGCACATGCGATGCTTTAGATCATCGAATGATCATTGTTGTTCCTTCCCCCACACAAACTTGACCCTGCCACCGGCCTTGGTCACCTGGTTGAGGGCCCATGCAATATGGGAGAATCCCAACACGAACCGTTGGTAGAAGTTGAATAGTCCCAAGAAGCTCCAAAGCTCGATCAGTGTGGTTGGGGCTAGCCAGCCATGAATGATTTGGATCTTAGCTGGATCAACATGTACCCCATGCTCATCAACAATGTAGCCCAAGTATTGGACCATGTTCATGCCAAACGAGCATTTTTCCAAGTTGGCATATAGCTTGTGCTGCCACAAAGTGCTCAAAACTTGTTGAATATGCCACATGTGCTCCTTGCATGTTCTGCTGAATATGAGGATGTCATCCAAATATATTGCCACAAATGAGTTGGTGAAGGATCTCAATACATCATCCATCAACCTCATGAAAGTGGCTGGTGTATTTTTTAAGGCAAAGGGCATGACTAGCCATTCGAAGAGACCTTCTTTATATTTGAAGGTTGTCTTCCATACATCAGTTGGTTCGATGGTAACCTAGTGGTAGCCAGAATTTAGTTCAATCTTGTTGAAGAAATTCCCCCCTTTGAGTTGGTCAAGAACGCCATCAATCCTAGGAATTGGGTATCGGTTCCTAACTGTGGTTTTCTTTAAGGCTCTGTAATCAATGCAGAGTCACCAAGTCCCATCCTTCTTATACACCAGTATAATTAGGCTTCAGCAAGGGGAGGAGTTGGGTTTGATGTGCCCCTTTTGAAGAAGCTCTTGGATCTGATGCCTAATTTCGTCATTTTCCAGTAGCGAGCGATGATAGACTGGTCCATTAGGTAGAGGTACACCGGGGGTCAAATCAATTAGATGCTTGACTTGGTAGTGCGTCGGTACCCCTGGATGTGAGGAGAAAATGTCTTTGTATTCTTCCACGATCTCGTCCACTTTCTTCTGCTGCAAAGAGAGGCTCTATGTAGAGGCCACATATGTGGTGGTGACCTTCTAGTCAATGTGAGCATGGATCACAAATAATACGAACTTCCCAATTTGTGAGATGACCTTACTGTATTGCTTAGCAGAGATTAAAGAAATAACAATAGGTGACACTACTTCTGGTATCCTGTACAATTGTCTACTCAAAGTAATAATAAAACTCTCGGGTCTAGACTCATACACAACATGACGCTTCCACACATATGGTTTTCCTAAAAGAACATCACAAACTTCAAGGGGAGCAATATCACACAATACCTCATCTTTGAAAGGATTGATGCCATAGGAAAGACGACACTATTGGATTACACAAAGATCTCATCCTTGGTGAAGCCAACCAATGGTGTAGGGTTGTGGGTTTGGTGTCATTAGCAGGTCCAACCGCTTGACAACCACTGTTGAAATCAGGTTCTTCTGACTACCACTATCGACAATGAAATGAAGTGGAGTTCTCTTTCCCCACGTCTATGAGTGAAAGAGGTGTTTCCCTTCCTCTGGTTCTTCTGGTTCACTTGGTCGGAATTTGGTGGTAGAGAAAATGGAACTGGGTTCAACATCGATAATATGCTTCCCTCCTTTAGGATTTAATTCAGAATCAGAATCAACCTCTGACTCAGAATCTTTCATTTCGACCATGAGAGACTACTTGGAGTTAAATTATTCGGTGTTGTGCCAAGGGATTTTATGGTACTCACACCATTTCCCCGTGTCCTTATTGGTCTTCTCATTTCCCTTCTTGTGTTTTGTCCTGGACTGGTTGTCCTGAGTGCAACCATCTTGAATTGGTCCCTTGTTGTGTGAGTTGGGGCCACCTTTGCTTTGCTTCGACTGTGAGGGGTTTGCAGATCCAAACTCTTGCCTTTTCTGCTTAAATTTCTTCTCGATCTTGAAAGCGTATCTATAATCCATTCCCAATGAGGCGATGTCCAGAAACTCCATTTATGTTTGAATGTATCTATACAAACATCCATGGTATTTGAGCACCAGATGATACTCATATTCTTTGATACCCAACTTGGTGCACAAGGTATGGAAAATATTGGTGAAATATGGTACTATCTAGTCCCTTTCTTGACGTAGGGTGGTCCATATGGTGTACTGGTCCTCGTAGCTTCCAAAAAGGTAGTACCACTCTTTAATGGAATCCCATAAGGAATCCCATGTAGGGGCCACCACAAACATTGCATATTCCTCTACGACCCTTTGCTCGGAGTAAGTATCCCACCAGTCTTTAACATGGGGAATGGCCTTGAGGAGTGCAAAAGTGATATTTTCCCTATCAAAAAAATTGTGGACTGAAAAATACCCTTCGAGAAGATTAAACCATTTATCTATAGCATCAACATCTATCTTTCCTTCAAATAATGGAATATCAAAATTTTCCTATACCTTGAAGGGGGTTGCATGGTCCCTTGATGAATGTGATTCTCCTATGGGCAGTCATCGAAGGATACGCGTGAATTTTTTCATCATTTCGTTCCTTTGTCACGCAAGGGATTCCTCGAGAAACATTTTAATAGGATCTCATACTCCATCATTTTTCTTTTTGTCCCCCATGGGTTGTTTTCGGGCTCGACGCGATCGATATTGCAATGGATCAATTGGTTCGAGTCCCAACTTCTTGTACCCAGATCTTGTCGGGGATATGCATGAAGAAAAATAAATGAAGAGAAGATCTCTCTGATACCACTAATCTGAATTTAGGAGCAGAACAAACTGATTAACAGACTGAATACAATAAACATAGAGATATGAAGAATAAAACAGATATCCAGTGAGCAATATCTTCTATTGAATAATGAAATAGGTTGAAACTGTAAAACTACATAATTGAAACACTTGATCAAATGATGGTATCTATCTTTGAGAAGAGATGTGGCTTCTACATGCATCTGTCTAAGCTTAATGAATTACAATGAGGCTCTGGAGGCCTTTTTGATATTACTCATGAATGCCAAAATCCTGGACATCCAAAAACCTAACCCTAGGAGGTGAAACGTCAAAAGTCATGTGGGCCCCTATGGATAAGTTGGTACCTCAACTTCGTGGGGTCATAACTTTTGCATACAACCTCCATTTTAGGCACGTGATATCCCATTAGAAAGGTTTTTCATAGAACTACACATTCCGTTGTCAAACTCTGACTCTGTCTATAGTTTGACTATGTTGAGCCAAAAAAACACTGTTTAGGCCTCCAAAAAAGCCCTAGAAGTACAACAAGATGTGCTGACATGAAAACATACAAAATAATCTAGTTAGATTAGGTGACATGCCACCAATATCCACTTGGAATATGTGTAGGGATTCATAAAACCCCAGAAGTGTAGAACCCACAATTACAAAGAAGTACAGAAGAACGTGCTAAACTAAAAATGGTCAAGAGGAGCTAGTTGGAATAGCTGGGTGGCCACCAATAGACAACTGGATCATTCCATCAATGAGTAAGACCTAGAGAAAGCATCACAAAGTTGATCATCATAGGTCAACCCAACTCATCCCATCGAGGATTACGACTTGGGGAATTTCTCACGAAGTTGTAATCATCAACACTCTGAGAGCGTCACATAGCTTTGGTTATCACAATGAATCATGGTGGGATAGAACATCTACCCAAACAATCTTTCAAGGAGATTTAGAAGCCACACTACTTCATGTACTTCCATACATACTGCAATATACTCGGCTTCTGCGATACTCAAGGCCCCATAAGTTTATTTCCTGCTACACTAGGAAATAAACTGAAGCAACAACTGGAGGTGCTCTTCCTGTCAACCGCGCTCCCTACCCAATCAGAATCAACATATCCCTGCAATATTATGTTAATACTGGAATCATATTTCATGACATATCCAACTGTGCCTCGCAAGTATCTCAACACATGCTTCATAACTACCCAATGTAACTATGTCGACTGACTCATGAACTGGCTAAGTGCACTCATTGCATAACAAATATATGGTCTGGTGTTAACCAGATACATCAATGATCCAATTAGTTGTCTGTACATAGTTGTATCAATCAAGTTTGAATCGAAATAATACCCATTCAACTTCTTCAGATTGGACAACATCGATCTGGCCATGAACTTAGAGTCCAACATCCCAAATCTCCTCAGAATATCAAGTATATACTTCCCCTGACTTAGGAAGATCTCATTAGTTCTCTGCCACATCTCTAGTCCCAAGAAATAGTGCATCGTGACAAGATATTTCATTTCAAACTCAAAGGATAACTCATATTTTCACCAAGCAATGAGGCTCTCTACTCTGGTGAGAAATAAATCATCAACGCACAAGAACAAAATCATGGATTCACCATCAACAATCTCATAGTACAGGTTGGCATCAACAACACTCTTATTGAAACCCAAAATCATAAGGTATCCATCAATCCTCTCATACCAATCTTGAGGTACCTGCTTGAGTCCATACAGGTCCTTCTTCAAGCTACACACATGGGAATCCTTCCCATGAATCACAAAACCATTTGGATACTCGATGCACACCTCTTCCTCAATCTCTCTGTTGAGTAAGGATTTGTTCACATCCATCTGATGTAGTCTCCAACCCATGTTTGAAGAAAGGCAAATGATCGTCTGAATGGAGTTGTACCAAGAAATAGGAGAAAATGTATCCTCATAGTCTATTCCCTCTAAATGAGAGAATCCTCTATCCAAAAATCTCGCTTTGTGCTTCTCGATTCTCTCGTCAGCTGCATGTTTGATCTTATGGATCCACTTGGAAGTCACCACATACTTCCCCTCAGGTCTCTAAACAATATCCCATGCATCGTTATTCATGATGGACTGATACTCTTCCATCATGGCATCTCTCCATACCTTCTAAATAGATGCCTCCTCATAATAGGAAGGCTCATAATCAATGATGTGGCTCATCACTGCAACATAGATCGAGAATCTCTGAGGTCTCTTAATTTCTCTTAAAGTACTGCGAGGAGCTGCATGTCCCTCTTCCTCCTACAAAGTATGACGAGCCCATGCATGCCTCTTCCGGCCTACCGCAATATCTGTGGGAACATCAACATGATCCACAGGATCAACTGGATCAACATGCTCAATTGTCTTTGTGGGCTCAACTGTCTCCCTATGAAATACTAACGGGTGAGGGGGAGAAGAGACCATATCCTTCTACCTCTTACTAACAATATTCATGTGATATCCTATAGATATCCTGAAGGCTACCTCCTCCTCAAAGGAAACATCCCTGCTCACCTCAATCTATCTATGTCCTGGGATGTAGATTCATTGTACCCAAAAAATGTACCCTTCTTGTCTAAAGAGTCTAACTTCATCATTTTCTCCTTGGGTATGTGAATGTAAACAGGATACCCAAATATCCTAAAGTGTCCAACCTCAGGCTTCACTCCAGTGAAAGCCTCCTCAATAGTCATTTTCTTCAAAAATCCAAGTCAAAAGATCACAAGGTATAGGTATCCACTCAAAGAAGAAATTTTCATAGTCCCACACAAATATGAATGCACCAAGTCCAAGATCCCCTTGAATCTATTTTCACTACCCAGAAAAAATCCCTTGGCATTCTTGCAAAGAGAACAACCTTTGCAAATGCCATCATGCTTTACATGGAGCACTGGAAGACCTTTCACCATCTTCCCCAGAGAAGGAAGATATCTATAATTAAAATAAGCAAGTCTCATATGCCATAACTCACTCAGACTGATGGAGTCATGCATCAAGGCATGAATTGGTCGAACTGTCAATCTGTACAAACTCCTTGTCTGTTCAGACTGCTTTATGTATCAAACTAGAGACTATATAATATTTTTTCTTTTGAAATCGTCACTACAACTCCCTCTCAGACCTATCACTAGTGACCCGCCTTCGTGGTAACCTTCCCAGAACAAGAAACAACAACAAAAACAACATCTCCATAGCAACCTCCATGGGATTTAACAAGATAAACTACCTGAAACAAAGTCATCAACCAAGAATATCTCCTAGAGGAGATAAATTTAATTTGCAAACAAGTGCATCTCATAATGATCATAACTTCAATAGATCAAAATGCAACATAAGATCACAATAATTTCATAACATCTAGAGGCATATAAAAAAATCAAACCTCGAGTCTTCAATTCTAGGGAGGGTGTGTTGTTTCTCTGAATGTACTAGATCTGAGATCCTTTGGATCTACATTTTGTTGCTTGGACAAAATATCCCTTCTCTTGCAAACACCCTCATTATAATGATACAATTTTAAAAACATACAAGTGTGTACCTCAGAAATTGTAGCACCATCTAGCTTGTCTCAAGGTTTTCGCAATTGGAAACTGGAAAAACAACTGGCACTGGAACTACAATTGGCACTACAACTGCCACTGGCATGAAGAAACTGGCACTGCAATTGCAACTGGCATGAAGCAACTGGCACTGCATCTACAACTGGAACTTCAACTGCAACGTCCTCCAATAGGTTGCTCAATGAGCTTGACAAGGTTTCTCAACAAGATTGACAAGTTTTAAGTCTTGAGCAATGACAAATTGCAACAATGTGGTAAAGCTCATGATCTTCCTTCTAGTGATTACACTGTTCTGAAGGAAACCTACTCCAAAACCATGTTGAATTTTCATTAGTTTTGTTAACATTAGATTTACCATAGCAATTTGATCTTCTTTTGCATGCTCATTTTTCCATAGGCGATGTTGCACCATTTCCACCCAACCATCGACACCTACGCATGCCTTCCCCCAAGCTAAGCATATACTGCAATATAAAGCAATAGTTTATCCTGGGAAACCCTTCTACACAAGGGAAGAAAACCCATCAAAAGTTTCTTATAGAGAATATCCTTGCCAAGAACCAAATCTATCTACTATAGAAAACAAACAAAGAATAATACTTATCCCCACAAGAGATAACCCAATAATACTGTTGCAACACACCCTAGCCAGAGTGCTAGATTGTCTTTCCTCCACCAGTGCACCACTAAGAGATAAACCCTCCACCTACGCCCTTCCTTCTTCTGCAGCTGCAGATGCTATTGCATATCTCCTTCAAACTTATGTTATGTATCAATGTGAGAGTCTGTCAAATGAGGAAGGAGTCACCTTTATTTATACTAATCTGTCCAGTGACTTTTCAAGGAGGGGCGACTTGAATTTATGGAAAATATATTTTTTGTTTGTCTTTTTCTCCTGGAGCCGACTTTACTTCTGGAGCATTATAATTCTTCTTTGTTATTTTTTGTGAGGCCAAATTATCTTCTGAGATCTTCTTTGACTTCTTAGCATCTTCATCTATAATAAAATTTGTCCCTGAGGTGAATACCTCCCATTGCTACCAAAAAAATCAACAAGAATGATTTTGAAATGAAAAACTTAGGACATTTGCATTATTTTCTTGGCCTCCAAGTCTTGTAAACCAAGGAATGAATTTCCCTTTCCTAGTCTAAGTATGAAGTTACCTTCTCCATCGCTTTCACATGGAATATTGTAAACCAACCCCATCTTACTTCTAGTCCAGAGTCAAATTTGTTTCCACCTATACTACACCTAAAGTAGATGTCATTTTGTATCGTTAGTTAGTTTGTATCCTTTTGTATTTGACTGATACCCATCCTAATATTTATTTTGTTGTTGGTCATGTTTCTCAATATATACAAACACCCCATGAGAGCCATTAGAAAGCAACAAAGATGATACTTCAATATATCTAGGGTATATTTTAGTTTGTGATACATTATAGTTCAGGGGGACTCCTTTGTTGGTTGGTTTCACTATTAGTGATTGGGTTGGAAACCCTAATGATTGGAAGTCTATTATAGATTACGTTTTCAATCTTGGTTCCAAACCTATCACTTGGGATTGTAAGAAGCAATGTGCCCTTGATCTTTCTTCAATAAAAGTATAGTATCGAGTTGTAGTTAGTGCAAGTCAAGAATCCCTTTGGCTTCAACATATCCTTTTAGAGTTTTGATTCTAAAGGAAACATTTGACCACACTCTAGTGCGATAACCAGAGTCCCATTCAAGTCATAAAAGATCTAGTTCAACATTAATTCAATAGACACATCAAGTTACGCATGCACACCATCAAAAAGATTCTCCAGGATCACATTCTTGAAGTGATTTATTGTTGTACAAATGATCAAGTTGCAAACATTTTCACAAAAAATCTTATAGAAATGAAGTTTTCAAGGCTTTGATCTATGCTAGAATTTCAAGAAGCTACCATTAAAAGGGGATAGGCTCTAATGCCTCCTTTCATCTCCTACTATGTCACCTTTGTAAATATTTCAATTCTATCTCAATCTTTTCTTAAGGGGGTGTTAGGATATTTAGACACTTAGGAGTTAGTTAAGATCAACTTGGACTATTGTGTCTTCAAGTAAAGTATATTTCTTTAGTGTGCTTTTTTAACTAACTAATCCAACAATCACACTTATGTTCTAGACACAAAGTGATCCGATGGTTCATCTTACTAACAACACTTGATTCATGGCTTAATACTTGATTAGTCCATGATCTAAATTTAAATAGCGTAGAGGTTAATTTGTTGATGATTGATTACGAGAGATTTGAAGGATTAACACTTATTTGTGATGTTTAATGAATATATTGTAATATGTTAATGATGTAGACCAAGCATAGAAGTCTACAAAAGAGTCAAAGATGATGAGAAAAGAGAGATGTTAGCGATGAAGATTGGTTAAGAAATTCATGAAAAGACTGAAGGAGATATTCTGGAGAAAGTTATGCATATGGTTGAACTAAACATCTAATTATGACATAATTGTTATGGTCACCTAACATTATATAAAGGGACCTAATTGTACAATAGAACATACACATGTGGTAAGATGAAACCACTTGATGTAATGTATGGTTTGTGGTAAGTCGAAAGCACTTAAGGATGTAATGGTTGAGGGTAACCCAGAAAAACCTAGAGCGTGGTTACGGGTAAGACAAAGAAAACCTAGGATGGTGATGCAGGGGCAGTGAAAATGTTTGTGACTACAAAATTGTTGTTGAACCATGTATGAGAAAATGTTTCCTAGAGAATTAGCAGATACAGTAGCTAGTGACCCATCTATTCCATGGAATGGTAACTTTTTATATGGACTTCAACAAACACAATGTTTATGTTTTGCAAGTACAAGATGAAAATTGAAGAAGATCGTGGATGAACAATGAAGAATACCAAAGATCGCAGAAGACAAAAACTGAAGACAAAGAGGATATAAGATGAAGATGTGACCAGTTCAAATAGAGTTCAAGATTTCATATAGAGATCACAAGTGCTTGTCAAGGGGGAGTAAGAAGGATTAACTTTTAATTGTGATGTTTAATGAATATATTTTAATATGTTAATGATGTAGACCAAGCATACAAGTCTACAAAAGAGTCCAAGTTGATGAGAAAACAAAGATGTTAGGGATGAAGAATGGTTGAGATATTCACGGAAAAAATGAAGGAGATGTTGTGGAGAAAGTTATGCATACGGTTGAACTAAACATATAATTATGGCATAGTTGTTATGGTCACCTAAAGTTATATAAAGTAACCTAATTGTACAATAGAACATACACAAGAAATATTTAATTTAATATATTTTCTCCTTTGGGGGTTTCTTGAGTGTAAACTCCCAGTGTCCCTTGCTTCGTATATGTTTGTGTATATTTATTACTGGTTATTAAAACCATCAAGATTCATATGTAAACTATTTTCCTTTTCCATTAGTGTATTACCTCAAATGGCCATGTTGACTGCGATTGTGGATTGTTTCCCTCTTTGAAAGTTTTAACCACATAATGATGATGATGATGATGATTAACGTCCACTAAGACCTAATACACTAGTGTAGTGATCTTCAATTTATTTATATGAGTGATTGCCTTGAGACATATAACTTATGTAGATATATACTTTTTATTACACCTTCTGTAGATATACCCTGTTTATTGAATAATGAAATCTCATTGTGTTCAATCCTACACTCATACCTTTTTTTTTTCCAAGAGAAAATTATCTCAAATTTATATAGAGTATAAATTCGTTTACAAAGTCAGCATCAAGCTATGTCCATAACAGTACTACTCCAACACCCTTGCTCAGAAGCAAAACAAAAACAAAACAACCCTACACAACACGCAGGCTGTATACAAGTGAAACCCTACAAGGCAAAAAAAAACCATTCGAGACAAGATAAAGAAGCTAAACCAATCACTGCACGCCCACAATAGGACCTCGAAGTGTTTGGTCATCACCGCACGCCGCAGCAGGACCTCAAGGTATAAACCAAAACACCGCACGCCCTTAAAAAATGGACCTCAAAGCATGGTCCAAACCCTCGGGAAAGAAGCAGAATGGGGCACAGGAAAAAGCAACGGAAAGAGGCACCGAAAAGCAACAGTAGAAGAAGAACGAAAACCGGCCGCAGTTAGACCCCTCGCGCCCTCATGGCGCTCCACGCGGCTGCCCCCACTGCAGTCCATCGTTTCTGAACCGCCGCCGATCAACACCCCACCGTGCAAAAGCTACAGAAGCCGCAACCCGACCGCAAAGAAACACCCTGCAGACCTCGAAGCCGACTGAAAAAAACTGTAGCCGCCTCCCGCACGCCCGCACTGGACTCGCCGCCCGCTCTGTAATGGGAAAGGTCCGCACCTGAGCTTCACCACGAAGAAGTAACAGGGATGCGGCTAGCGAGACCTAGCCGCAGAGCCCCCAAACTCAAAACCCCTCCATTATTGGTGTTCATCCTACACTCATACCTAATGGATTGGATTGGGGCCTTCTCGTGAAGAAAAAAACCCTCCTTCCACATCAAGTTTAATTTCAATTGCTTCCTCATTATAAAGATCTATTATAAACTCGGATGACAAGTAATAATAGCTAACATGTTTTTTCCTTACAAAGTTCTTACAACATTATTTTTTTATAAAATGCATATATTCTCATTTTATATATAAATAAATTTATAAAACATTTGACATTTAAAAATATACCCATATTATTTTCTTAATGGATACCCTCACGGATGACCCTGGATTTTGGTTTTTCATTGAACCGAATGTTTAGGTATTTTCCTCAAGCATGCCCTATTTTCCGCGTATTAGGTACCTACGGTTTGAACCATTACAGACCACGCGAAGAAAAGTCTAATAAATTAAGTCACCACACGGTTTGAACCATTACAGACCACGCGAATTTTTGTCAAACACAACGTTACGCATTTTGTATTGAACACGTTGTATTCAATTTAACGCAAGCGAAAGCCCAGGACAATGAATCTCATCTTTGTATTATAATACATTATCTATTTATTTTTAAGAAAAGTTTATAATATTTAGAGTTCACATCCGATAAAATAGAATACACTTCAACGCCATGGAAGAACCTTCAACTCTTGCCATTCCGCGTAAACTATCTTTATTTCAATCTGCAACGAAGTTCCTTATAGAAAGTTCTATTTGAATATTTGTTTTTGGAGACATTGTATTCTATTTGAATATTTGTTTTTGAGACATTGTGTAGAAATGTTTTTTCTACCCACTAGCCTATATATGACATGGATGTTCTTCAACATATATATTTTCTAATTTTTCATGATATATTAGTGATTTATAGGAATTAGAATTTTTCCATAACAATGATTCCCATTATTATCCTCCAACTCTACATTGCACTTTCATAATGCAAAGTCCAACACATTAACTAAGATAGGTTGTTTAACCTTAGAGTTAACTCCCATTATCACCTCGACTTCACCTCTACTAAGATAGGTTGTTTAACCTTAGAGTTAACTCCCATTATCACCTTGACTTCACCTCTTTCACTTTACACACATGGTGCATTTCTATCCATAGGGGGATTTCCTAAATATTTATTTTGATTTACAAATTGGGATCTCTAGACAGATGATAAATCTTATATCAAGAAAAGTGTTATAATAGGTTTCAGGAATGGATGTTGAATTCAACCAAGCCGATGCCTGCTCTCTTGGGTTATGGAGTTTTATGTAAAGGCAAGGTTTGAAAGTGAAAGGATGAAGAACTTAATAAGGTATTCAAGAAATAAGTCACACTAATTAAAATCAAATGGACTTCATATCCATATTGGATTAAAGTACTTTAGCTCAGTGAAATTTCATACACAAGACAAACAATTCATTAACTGTGTAAGTAAACATAACCAATTACAATAGTATTGGCAAAAGCTTTGTAACACAATGGTCTATTAACTATGATCACATATACATCATGTGTTACACAATACAATAAGGGACATTAGGAGCCACACTATTGCATTTTCCTAACTCACTTGTGAGATAGCTAAAATCCACAAAATGCTAGAGTCAAGATGGTAAACAAAAGACCTATAGTTGCATCACTTATACAAATACCTTGATCTACAGAATAAAATAAGATGGAAGGCACTATGACATCATATAATCCTCTAATTTCCCAAGATCAAAGCACTCTAAACCTATGGAACAAATCTCCAAGAATCGTGAATTCCCTTCTCTCCTTCGTCCTCTACATAGAAGACAAATGGATTGACAATTTTTTATTGTGTCAAAGATGATTAATACCATTACAATAAAATTCACATGAGAAAACTTCAACGTTGATAATCTATGAAAAAGTCATAGCTTATCATTCAACCGTGATAGATCTATAGGCTTTGTAAACAACTCCAAGATTCATTTAAGTCAACTTCAATCACCATCTTTGAAAGTTATGGCATTAAGAGAAATCTAGCTTATTCCAACAAAACATGGCTTAACATGACTAATCATCATTCATTCTCTAGCAAGGTAGATTGTATGCCATCATTCTCTACCTTTTCTTTATGCTTGTGAAATCCAATGTGTGGTGATGCACATCATTCATGCCAGAAATGCACAACAAACATAATTTTCTTCTTTAAGAGGATTCTTTCACACAATTCTTCATCCTGAGATATTTCCAATAAGCTCGTATTTTCTTAATTCGGTGCTTTGTGGACCAAGAAATGCTTATGAAAGTGGGGGCTACAATAGTCATATGAGCTATGTCCATTTGACAATGTTTGTTATATTTGGTGTGTAAAACTCAATGCCATACACATCGCCCAAAGATACTCTTTTCAATTTAAAAATGTGCACATGTTTCCATTTTATTGTGTGTTCCCTAGGGTCTCCGTGCACCTTCTCTCTCATCCATGCCCACACATTAATTTTAGTTCTACATTGTCATTCCTCTTTATACAAAAAATTAATCACACATTGATTGAGAGATGTAGCCCACAACAACATATAAGCTCGAATATACCATGATCCTTATGCCAATGGGGGAAGCCACAAGGGAGTGGTGCCTTCTACCACCATAATGGTTGATTGGTTGTAGTGTGGATATACTTGTTGCTTGGTCTTCCCCTCCCTCTGTGCATAAATAAAAAAATTCTCTCATTGCTATTACTCTACAATACCCCTTTCACATGCCTTCCTAAAAAATGTTCATTACTAAGCTAGATACACTTAAACCTGGGCTTGACCACCAACATAATAGTACAATTTGTTCCCAAACCCCTCACCTATAGCCTAGAAACCCTTTAATTACAACCCTTAAATAAACCAGAAATAACCCATAAATGACCCTAGAACCCTAAGGAAACTACCCATAAAAGTATGAGAGAAGAGGGTGAAAGTATTAGAGAAGAGGGTGAGCCCAGCAGGGAAAATACCCTGCCACACCTCTTGTAGTCCCATGTCCACATGTTCCTTATTCAGTTGTTCCAACCCCTGTACCTGTAAACACACTCACCCTCACCTGCAAAAGAACAAGAGGAAATAATTATAAGGGTTACATCCTAGAAACCTCTTAAAAATATATATATTAGATACTAAAACAATAAACATAATTATGAAGTATATATAAATATACGAGTATGATCAATTTTATATAAAAAAAGCTACAATAATATATACAAATATAGTCCTCAAATCTTTCATGCATGCATCAGCTTTAGATTACTCCCTATGGGAAAATTAAACAATGTTTTGCATAAGGTAATACTTTCACAGTTCACTAAAAGAATTTATAAACCAAAACCAATGTTATTCAATGCTTTATACATCGTCTGGGGTTCATCAGATTGCAACCAGAACCCACCATCTTATAGATAGCTGCACATGCTCAAACGGTCTTTGTTTTATATTTTTTGTCAGAGATAAATAATACCTTTTGTAAATCATCTCCCAAGATGGTGAAATCAATACTACTGAGATTACCATATAAAAAAAATTCACATGCCACAATGTCATTTTGACTATAATAAAAAAACTAAAATACACAGCCAAGCAAGAGAGATCGTACAAATACAATCCTTAAATCTCTCATTCCTGCATTCCTCAACTTTTTCAGCTGACACCAATAGCTAATCACAAGAACACTCCCCAAGTCAACAAGCAAAAACTTAGTGCATGTTAGCAATGGTTAGCACACAAGATAGAGCACTAAACTTAGCATAGGTTAGCACAAGTTAGCACACAAGACCGAGCACCAAACTTAACACAAGTTAGCACCAAGACTGAGCACCAAAGGATTCCACAAGGAGAATATGATGTGCAAAACGCGTCAGCACAACACAAACTCCAAGTCAACAAGCACAAACTTAGCACAGGTTAGCACATGTTAGCACAAGAGACCGAGAACCAAACTTAGCGTAGGTTAGCATAGGTTAGAACAAAAGATCGAGCACCAAACTTAGCGCAGGTTAGCACCCAAGACCGAGCACAAGAGGATTCCACAAGGAGAATATGATGTGCACAATGCGTCAGCACAACTCAAGAGCTAGCAGGTCCATAACACTTATGCAAGCTAGCGCACCAAGTGACACTTATTGACCAATGCATCAAGTTTTGAGTGCCCAAGCGCCAAGCCGCCAAGGAGAAGAGCCCATAAGGAGCCAACATCATGGACGATGCATCCATGGTCTGCGCACCAAGTGCCAAGCTGAAGGGAGGATCCCACAAGAGTTAGAGCCCACCAACACATGAGTCAGAGCCCCGACCAAGACCAAGCACCCAAGCCACTGAGCCAAGGCATCAGAAACACTCGCACCAAGTTCCATGAGAGGAGCCTACGATACCAAACAATGCACAATGCATCTGAATCCATGGGAGATATTTGTAGGAACCCAAGGTTGTTGGAAAGGGGGCCAAAGAATAAATTGTTGAACAAAATGAGGCTCTGAAGCTTCCCACCCATGCAGAGATCCGGCGGGAAGAGACCTATGAGCTTATCAGATGAGACGTCGAGGGCCATCAACTTTCCATTACTCTTGAAGCGATGGGGAGTCGAACTCGTGACATTGTTGTCCCAGAGATTCAAGACCATGAGGCAGGTCATCGATGGACTCAGGGATTCCGCTAGAGAGTCTGTTTTCAAACAACGATCCTAGAGGAAGAGATAGGTTGGCGCTCAACCAAGAAAGGGATAAGCTAGCATGGAGGCCATAATTATGCCTTTGGGCAGTCGTTCATGGAGACTAGGCTAGCCCTCGAACCCTCTATTGTGCAGAGGAAGAGGCGAGGCAGAATGATGAGTGATGTGTGAAGGGTAGGGTTTGAGAAGAGTGAGAGTTGGGGGGGACGTGGGCCTCATGCGAGGTCCCACGATACCCAAGGAAATATTTTTGTCATATATTAAAA
>SNQJ01S0061548.1:0-41797 GCA_010110895.2 Picea sitchensis | reverse complement strand
ATAATAGATTAATATTTTAATAATTAATCTCGTGGAACTTAGGTTAACATGTTAATCTAGGTTTTGGGGTTTTAATAATTAATTAAATTGTGTTTAAAACATTGTATTTAGTTTTCAAATCTCGAAGGACTTAGGGAGGTAAGTAACAATGATTGGCGGGTACCTCACAGTGCTTGTATAGCTGGAAAGGCAAGGGAGTTAGCAACTTACCTGAACAAGTTACCAAGCTTAGAGGCTTTCGACCTCGACCTTTAGCCACTTACCCTAAAGAGAGTAATATATGTTTATATAATAATAATAATAATAAAAACTTACACCTAACTCTATGTTGCAAGTATAAGTTTGAGCGAATGTGGAATTCCTTATACTATTCCCTGATAAGCATTTGGTTTGATTCAGATTCAATTATTCAAGATGGTTAGGACTCAAGGAAATCGAGGCTGAGGGGCATCGTTGCAAGGACCGCTAACGTCGGCACTGCCACAACCATTGCCTGAATTAGCTCTCATTTTGTGCTCCTTAAAGGCTATTAATGAGACATTAAAGGGACTCCATATGACAGATGTCGAAGTGGATCCCCCACCGTTGGGAGTGGGTAACCCTGAAGCGTCGAGGGACTCAAAGGGAGGGCCTCCACTAGGGGACATTGCCAAAGAGCTATGGAAAATAAAACTTCCAAAGTTTACTTAGGGTCGTGCAAGTGAATGTGCAGAGGCATGGTTGAAAGGAATGACACAATGTTTCGCCTTCAGAGACTATTCTTTCACATCAAAGGTGAAGATACCAATCTTTCACTTGAGGGATAGTGCCTTGAATTGGTGGGGTAACCTAGAGAGGTAGTCGCACCTTACCCCAGACACCGTCTCATGGGATATTTTTGAGGAAATGTTTCGAATCAAATATTTTCCTGCATACTACGAAGAACAACAAGTAGGAGCATGTCATGCTCTAGTTCAGGGAAACAGGATCGTGGAAGAGGACGAGATCCGATTCATGGAGTTAGTAAAATATGTCTCGTACATGGACAATGATCAACGACAAGCAAAACATTTTTTTTACAGGTTGAACCCTAAAATAAGGGTCATGGTACAGATGTGGAAACCGTCGTCAGTAGCTAAAGAAGTTGAAAATGCATGTTATGTGGAGGAACATATGAGCTTAAACAAAGGTATGAGATTAGAATTTCCACAACATCCTGTATTCGTGGGGAAGGCCCCTAGGACCTTCTCTAGGGGAGGAAGCTCTAGGCCACCTCCTTATGGAAATAGAGTTTCTCCTAGAGTAGTTACATCAGGGATTTCAATGGTAGTGAGTGTAACATCCCACTCATCGCCAACGACGCAGGCAAGTCCACGACCTTCTCAGGGAGCAGGAAGTTGGGGCAGGGGTTCCGGGGGAAGGAATTCATTTAAGAGGCTGTCACAGGGCAGTGTGTAGGTTCCATCTCATGTTACTTGATGGGGGTGTGGAGGACCTCATTACCAGTGTGATTGTCCAGAGTCACAAGAAGGATTTGTGCACAGAGAAAGAAAGGCCCGCTGGGAAGATCCATTAATGGCCACCAAATTTATGCAACGGTTAGTAACCGCTAGGAAGAGCATCAATACATTGTGGTGGAGTCATCATGTATGCTAAATCATGTCAATGTTAAAATTTTATTTCATTATGGTGCTACAGATAGTTTCATTTCATGTTGTGCATTAGAAAAGTGTGGGTTGGCATCCTACGAACACGATGACTTTAAACAAGTTGAGATGGATTTGGGGGAAAAACAAGCGATAGGACCTAACGTCGATAATTTTCTAGTAGACTTGGGAGTGTGTATTACTAGGTTGAAGGTGTATGTCACCGCTCTAGGGACATATGACCTAATCATTGGAATGGACTGATTATAATCCCATCAATCTTTGGTAGATTGTTTCGCGAAAAGGGTGTGTTGTGTTGACGATGAAGGAAGGTCAGTAGAGATCCACGATGTATGGAGGAAAGTGTCTCTACGCTTTATCTCTACCATGAAGGTTAAACATTGCATGATGCAAGTTTGTCGATTGTATGCAGTGGAAACAGTGAATGAAGGGAAAGGACTCTCCTTGGATTAGTATCCAGTATTGTCATAGTTTAAGGATGTTTTTTCGAAAGAGTTTCCAGGGTTACCTCCTAAGAGGGAGCTTGATTTTACCATTGAGATAAAACCTGGTGTGGAGCCAATTTCCAAGACACCATATAGGATGATGGCATCAGAAATTTGTGAGCTGCATATGCAGTTGAAGGAACTAATCGACTTAGGGATAATAAGGCTTAGTGTCTCATCTTGGGGTGCACTAGTAATTTTTGTCAAGAAGAAGGATGGTTCCTTAGGACTATGTATAGATTACAAGGACTTGAACCGTGCTACAATGAAAAATAGGTACCCAATGCCACAGATAGATGATCTCTTTGATCAGATGAAAGGAGCAACAATGTTCTCAAAAATTGATTTGCGATCAGGTTATCACCAGTTAAGGATTAAGGAAGGTGATATTCCTAAAACATCCTTTCGAACTTGGTTTCGGAATTACGAGTTCATTGTAGTACCTTTTGGTTTGATCAATGTGCCAGTAGTATTCATAAGCCTCATGAATGGTGTATTTCGAAAGTATTTAGACCGCTTTGTACAGGTATTTCTGGATGATATCCTCATCTATTCCAAGAACGAAAGAGAACATGAGGAACACTTGCGATTGGTGTTGTCACGCGTTAGAGAGAAAAAATTGTATGGAAAGTTGTCGAAGTGTTCTTTCTTCCAGAAAGAAATTCAATATTTAGATCATATCATTTATGGTGAAGGAATATATGTGGGTCCAAAAAAGGTAAAGGCCATTATGGAATGGACAGTGCAAAAAAATACTCATGAGGTTAGATGTTTCATGGGGCTAGTTGGTTATTATTGGAGGTTTGTGGAAGGGTTCTCTAAGATAGCGAAACTCATCACCACCTTGCAGCAAAAGGGGGTTAGGTATGAATGGAAAGAGGAATGTGAGACTACATTCATCGAGCTTAAGAGGTTACTAACCAATGCACAAATTCTATGAGTGTTGGATATGGGAAAAAACTTCACAGTCTGCACAGATGCCTCGAAGCAAGGATTCAGGGCCGTGCTAATGCAGGATGGGAGAGTGATAGCATATGCATAAATAAAGTTGAAGCAACATGAAGAGATTTACACTACTCATGATTTAGAGGTGGCAATTGTAATGCTAGCTCTGAAGGTTTGGAGGCATTATCTAGTGGGGCGAAGCTTTGAGGTCAAAATAGACCATGAAAGCTTAAAGCATATCTTCACTCAAAGGGATCTCAATGCCTGGTAGAGGCGATGGAGTGAGTACGATTTTGGAATTCTTTATATTAAGGGAAAGGAGAATGTAGTCACGGATGCCTTGAGCAGGAGACCACATGTATTCTCCTTGGTACCCTTAAAATTTAATCTGAGGGAGTGTGTGATGGGGAAACTTCTTGGAGATAGTTGGTATTTAAAGGTTACTTCAAACCTCTAGAGTGGAAGGAAATTAGATCCAAACTATAAAGGATATAGCCTAGAAGCAGATGGATTATTAAGATATCAGGGAAGGATGTACATCCCTGAAGGTGGGGATATTCGAATCATCATACTAAAGGAAGCCCGTATAGCACTTTATTGTTCACATCTAGGTGTGAAGAAAATGTACCCAGACATGAAGAAGCTTTTCTTCTGGGTAGGAATGAAGCATGATGTAGTCCATTTCATCACCAAGTACCTAGAGTGTCAACAAGTGAAGGCTAACAACCACCACCTAGTAGGTCTCCTACAACTGCATGTTGTTCCTATGTCCAATTGGGAAGTCATTTATATGGATTTTGTTGTGGGATTTTCACTCACATTGCACAGACACAATGCCATTCTTGTGATAGTTGATAAGTTGACCAAGAGTGCTCATTTTATTCCGGTTAAAGACACTTATGATGTCACTAATGTGGAACGTGTGTTTATAAGTGAGGTCATCCATATGCATGGGTTACCCAAGAAGATCATTTCAGATCAGGACTCTCGATTCACATATAGGTTTTGGACAAGTTTACAGTCAGTGTTGGGAACTCAGTTGAACTTAAGCACAACATATCATCCTGAAACAGATGGGAAAACTGAGAGAGTAAATCAGGTTATGGAAGACATGCTTAGGATGTATGTTATGGATAATCAAACCAATTATGAGAAGTACCTACCTTTGGTAGAGTTCACCTACAATAACAGTTTTCATAGCTCCATTGGAATGCCACCCTATGAAGCTCTATATGGAAGGCCATGCCAGACACCGTGGCATTGGGAAAGGTTAGAGGACCAAGTGACAGTTGGGCCAGAATTGATTCAGGAGATGGAGGAACATGTGATTTGGATTAGGTAGTGACTAAAGTAAGCACATGATAGACAAAAGATTTATTATGATGCACATAGGACTGACCAAAGTTATAAAGTGGGAGATCAAGTTTTCATTCATATCATGCCTAATAAGAGTACCATTAGGTTCGGGAAGGGTACACAATTGTGGCCTTGATTTATAGGGCCATTCAAAATCCAAGAGAGAATTGGACCTGTCTGCTATTGTCTCGTACTGCCAACCCACTTGCATAAAAATCATAATGTTTTTCATGTATCTGTTGTACGTCATTATGTTTCCGACAAATCTCATAAACTGAATTGGAAGGAATTGCAGGTATCGGACGTGGGAACCCTCACAGTAGAACCATTACGCATATTGGAACGTAGGGTTTGATAGCTCAAGAACTGTCTAGTAGACCAAGTTAAGGTCCAGTGGGACAAGTATAGCCCAGTATCTGCTACTTGGGAGGATGTAGAGACCTTACGACGCGATCATCCCTCCCTTTTTTGACCACCTCGGAAATATGTTTCTCGGAGGTTGGGTGTATGTAATACCACCTTTTGACTTAGACAACTAGAATTAGTTAAGGCCTAATCATATTTATTTTCTATTCACAGTGAAACTATTAATGATACACTTGAACTTTTAAGACATATGAACATATGTGAATGTCAATTCTATGAATGTTTAACATTATTTGAATTATGATGGATATTTTGCAATCTATTTCTAACTTGAAATTTTTTGACATTTAAAGTTGTTGGTATGTGGATACTGGATTGAGATTATGATTAAATGAATTTACATGATGATAATGTATGGATATGTATGGGTTTGTGTTATAGACGAATCTGCATGTCAATAGGCTATGGAATAGCCAAAGACTAATCATAATAAAAGGTTGATGTCATGAACATCGAACATGAAACAATATGGTATGAATTTTTTATGTGAAATTATATTGGTTCAAATACATTGATTTGTTATGTGGACAAGTGCAGGTTTTCAGGTGGGGAGACTGCCTAAAACTGAATATATGATGAAAAAGTTCCCAGCAATACAGTGCCACTGTATGGTCCATGGTAGGGTGTTGACCCTAGTTCTATTAGGAGGGGTGGAGGCATTTTCCACCATGTATCCTCTGAAACCTGGAGTCATGGGAGGAAGGTGTTATCTCATGCTCCCCTAGATGTGTGATGATGACTTCTAGTTGCCTGTTGGGGAAGCTTGGTCAAGATAGTTGGCACTTCCTCTTATGGGTTCTATTTGGAGTTAGGTCAATATAATTGATGCTCCAAGATAGTCTAGCAGAGGAAGGATAGGGATGGAAGATGGAAGTAAGTTAGGGAGGAAGGATGAATAGAAGTAGTTGAGAGTGTGTGGGCATTTCGCCTTATAGTAGAATTTATTGTTTTCCCCTTTTTGAGAAAGAAAATATGTATATATGTATATTTATAATTGCTTAATTGAACTACAATTATCTAAATGAATGTTGTTTGTGCTAAATTATTATAATTGAGGGATTTTGCGAACATTTTAAATGGTTTACTATGTTTTATGAAATGAATGGTCTTGTTGATTGGATTGGATGCATACAATAATTACTATAGGTGTGATAATTATTGTCATTAGTACATGTGCAATTCCTATGTGTGCTAGCTACACATGCATTCCTTTCACATGTACACTAGTATGTATAAGTGATTTCAAACTGATGATGTTGTTTATTTAATGTGGATGTATGAACCATGTGTCATTACCCTTGTATTGTAAATAACTCTAACTTTGGGACGAATTTTCTTGAAGCATGGGTGTATGTAACAACCCTACTTAATTATTTAATTATCATGGTTGTTAAATTTAATTTAATTAATTATTAAAATAATTCATTGAGTCTTTTATTATAATATTATTAAATTGGTAGGTGAATTCATTAATGGGAGGGATACGGTTGTTGAGGAACTAATGGGGGGATAAGGAATTTGGGGAATTGAATGAGGGAGAGGAATTCGAGGGAGGAGTATAAAGAAGAGGGGAGAGGACTTGGAGAGGGGTCTTTTGTTGTTTGGTTTTTGGGAGGTGAAATTGGGGGAAGAAGAAGGAGGAAGAAATTTTGAAAGGAGGAGGAGATTGGTGAACATATTGGTGTTTTTGGGAACTCTCATTGGGACACTGTTGTTGCTGGGAATTTTAGGCTCGGGGGCCAAGAAACTAAAAGGATTCTTGGAGCTAGGGAGCCAAAGAGGCTATTCCTAGTTGGTTGGGAGGTTAATATTCAGTTTGGGGCACTTTGGAAAAAGCAAGGACAATCAGAAAAGGGGATAAGTCAACTAATCTACACGTTGAGGTACATATTTTGTGCATTTTACTAGTTGATCTGTGGTTATTATGTTGTTATTATGCCACTGTTGATTATTATGTTGTTGTTGATATACTTCCTGGTATAAATAAAATCATGAAAGGAAAACCTTGAACTAAATTGAATTTATTTCAGTAGAAGATGAATAGATATTTATTTATTTTGAGGCTTTGTATGGAAGGCCTTATAGTCCACACCACCATACCCATATTCCAAGTCATCTCATCAATGCCAACTACCACTTTTTCCCTTATTCCACCTCATCATGGTTTCCACTACCACTCAACCATCAACCAACCCCTATTTGATGCCCGATTTGGGTTTATGTTACCATAATGCAGAATGCATACCCATGTGCCAAGTCATCTCCTCGATGCCACTTACCACATTGTCCTCTATTCCACATCATCACGGTTTCCACCTATCACTCAACCATCCACTGATACCTATTTACTGCTAAGCCTCGGTCCACATCTGTTAGAAAAACAGTATCGCGAAGCAATAAAAGAAAGAAAATACGGAAATAAAACACATAAGATACACAATACAATAGAGACACAAATATACGTGGTTCACCCAGTGTCGGCTACGTCCACTAGAGAAATTTCCAGTTCCTTCTTTTATTATTATCTAGCAAATGGAGGGATATAACCTACAATACACCTGTTGTAACTTCCTCTTCTTTCTCTCACAATATCCACTCTCATAATACAATATTTGCAATGATGCATAGCCGCAATACATTTCCCTCATAAAAGAGGGTTGCCTTCTAGGGAAAAAAACCCCTAACATAACTTCTACCGTCAGATTTGCAACCTTATAATGAACGATCCATATTTACAATGAAATTACAATATACATGTACAAGGCAATTTTTCCTTCCGAGGCCCACTTGCCCCTGGAACCTGCAAAGGGGGTAACCCCCCCCCTACACTCCCCCGCGTGGAGGAGTGTACATTCTTCTGGGGTGTAAACTCTTCATGGGGTATAAACACAGATGAAAACAAAAGACCTCTGAATCAAGAAGATAATCAGGCTCCACAACCAACAACATCATCATACATATGTGCTAAGTCATCTCCTTGATGCCACCTACCAATGTTTCCTCTATGTCATGTCATCATGGTTTCCACCTGTCACTTAGGCATCGAATGACACTTATTTATGGAAAACGTTGGGTCCATGTCCCAATAATGCAAAATTTGGGGAAATCAGAGTATGGAAGAATGTGGGATAAAGTAAACACATGGATGGGAAGGATAAATTAGCTCTCCTCTCTACCCCAATTAAGTTGACATGTTGGAGCAAGGCAGGAATGGGAAAGATGGGGATGGAGGACGGGCCTAATTCTAGATTTGACTAGCATTTTACATAAAAGTCCATAAAAGTATGATGTGTCATTTTAGGGGCTAACATGACCCATACTAATCTGTTGTAATAATGTGGAAATGTGGAATATATGTGAGTTGGAGCATTCAATGATTATCAAATCTTATATTCCATATTTTTTGATGGGTTTTTTTTTTTTTTAATTCAGATCTTCATTCACTAAAAGTTTGGTAGCCATCGAATGTACAACAATGTCCATGGAAGTCACGAATTTTAATTAATTAATAGCTACACAAAAATAATATCTCAATTTATGAAATGACATGAATTATAACCTAGACGTGAATGTATGCAAAATTTGTATTATAGAGGTTAATTCCCACCTCATTCCATTAGTTGGAGTTAATATAATCCCATTATTAGTCCCTGTCGAAGGCGTAGAGGGACTATAGCGATCGATAATTCATTGACTTGATATTAGTTTGTCATTTGACTACAATTTTTTGCATACTTTCTATTGGATAATAGATTTGAGGTCTTATTGCCAGCTTTGTTATTCCCAGTGAATTATATGTTTCCATATCCAAAGTTTTTATCATCTACGGTGCTTTTTGAATTTGTACTATTCATTCTGAAATGTTTAGATATCCGAAGTTTATAGCGATTGACAATTCGTTGACTTTATATTAGTATTTTGTTTGACTACAATTTTTGCATAAATTCTATTGTTCGAGCTACAGAACTAAAAACATTATTTTTTATTATTTATATAATAAAAAAAACCATATATGTCATGATCTCGTTGGATAATATATTTGAGATCTTATTGCCATCTTTGCTATTCCCAATGACTTATATATTGGCATATCCAAAGTTTTTATCGTCTACGGTGTTTTTTGAATTTGTACTATTCATATTCAAATGTTTGGATATCCAAAGTTTTGAGCATGGATAGTCAGTTTTTATATTACTTTGTCGTCTCAGTCAATTATTTTAGCATAGTCCCCAGTGTTCGAACTATTGTTATTTATTATTATTATTATTATTATTATTATTGTTATTATTGTTATTATTTTTTATTTTTTTATTACTATTATTATGTTTGATTTTTCTTTATTGCTTCTTAGTCCCTGTCGAAGGCATAGAGGGACTATAGCGATCAATAATTCGTTGAATTGATATTAGTTTGTTGTTTGAATACAAATTTTTTCATACTTTCTATTGTTTGAACTACATAACTAAAAGCATTAATTTTTATATAATAAAAAAACCCATATATGTCATGATCTGATTGGATAATAGATTTGAGGTCTTATTGTCAGCTTCGCTATTCCCAATGAATTATATGTTTCCATATCCAAAGTTTTTATCATCTACGGTACTTTTTGAATTTGTACTATTCGTACTAAAATGTTTAGATATCCAAATTTTATAGCGATTGACAATTCGTTGACTTTATATTAGTTTTTTGTTTGACTACAATTTTTTGCATAAATTCTATTGTTCGAACTACAGAAATAAAAACATTATTTTTTATTATTTATATAATAAAAAAAACCATATATGTCATGATCTCGTTGGATAATAGATTTGAGGTCTTATTGCCAGCTTCACTATTCCCAATGATTTATATGTTGACATATCCAAAGTTTTTATCATCTACGATGTTTTTGAATTTGTACTGTTCATATTGAAATGTTTGGATATCCAAAGTTTTGAGCATGGATAGTCAGTTTTCATATTACTTCGTTGTCTCAGTCAACTTTTTTAGCATAGTCCCCAATGTTCAAACTATTGTTATTATTATTATTATTATTGTTATTATTGTTATTATTTTTTATTACTATTATTATGTTTGATTTTTCTTTATTGCCGTGTACTTTGAGAGTCTTTGTCATTGTTGCGTATGTAAACAAGCCTTTCACACTGCATTATTTCTTAAATTTTTGCACAGCGCGACACCCTTCAACTGTTCTGACAGTCTTAAGTGTTTACCTAACAGGCCTCACAACCTTAAATGTTTATTCTATAGATGTGTTACAATATAATTTCCTTCCATTTTTTGATACAGTGTTGTCTGCAGTGAATTTGGGCAATATTGTTCTTCACCGACATTACTGGTTCATTGGTTGATGCTTTTTCGTTCGTTCATTTGATGCTTGTTGTTGTTGTTTGATTCAACTTTGCAAAGTTGAGGTCCTACAGTTGCAGTTGGACCTCTTCATGGTTGTTCACTAGTTTGTTGTTCTTCAACTTTGCAAGCAGTTGGACATGTTGTTGCGGTTTGCAAGTTTTGGAGTTGTGTTTTTGTCATCCCTCATTGACGGGTAAGTTTCAGAGCCATCATTTCGTTTCTATTCATTTTTGTTGCTTGCTATTTGCAGTTTGCAAGAAATAATTTTCAATAGTAGGAGTCCCTGCCTCAAAATTCTATTGCAGAACATATTTCTATGTGGCTATTATGACCATAATATTTTCCTTGTTCTTGAACATCAATGTTTTATACAGAACCTACCTTTTTTGCAGCCGTGGTGACATATAAAAAAGAAAACCAGATGTTCTCCTCTTATTTTTTGTTCCTGGAAACCATGTGTTTCGTGCATTTTCACCAGTTTGTTCCCTTCCAATCACATATGCCATAGTTTTTTCCAAAATAGTAATGCAAAGGGGTTTAGAAAACGAATTCGGAGTTGTCACAATGGGGCAAGCATCTGCCAGGGTCTTGTGACATGGAATGCTTTTATTCTTTGAATCAAAAAATCAGTCCACATGTTTCCTTTGTCCTCTCCTTTCTGTCTTGCATAGCATCTTCTGCCTCTGAAAATATTGTAGGTGCATGCCATGAATAGGTTCAAAAATTATATACCTTGAATACTCGGTCTTTGTGCTCAGCAAATTTATAGTATTATTTATTTGTGTTGTCTCTTATGTTTGGTTCACTATTCACTATATGTTTGTTTGCTTGTCATATGTTGTGGCGACTAGGGGGGGTTGAAATTGACAAGAAGAAGTTTGAAGGATACATAATGGAATTGGTATGCAGTTCCGTGCTTGTAGTTTTCTATTTGTCTTTTTCTTGTTTTTCATTTTTTTTTTCTTTTCTCTGTTTTCATATAAATTGAAAATAGCTAAGAAACAACTTGAAAATCACAGTTTAAGAGATGAAACAAGTAATAGATGTTGAGTCCTATGAAATAGATATAGACTCCATTGTACATGACAACATCGACGAGGTATTGCATAGAAATGGGCTTTTTAGATTGGATGAATTCTCGTATAATGTAGGCGATTTCCTTTTCGATGCATTTCATGTTCTATTGCATTTTCGTTATTCCCCGATCGACCTGTGCAATGGATTGATAGATTATTTCTTGGGTTGTTTAAAAAATGGTGACTTTGAGGCATTGGAGTCATATGAATACGAATTGGCATATATTTTTCTTTGGCAGTTGCATGGAACACATGATGTCACTATGTATTTTTCAAATATGTGGTTGTTTGTATCTGCAATTCTACCTGTACATGAGAGGGAACTTTAGGGAGATACATTTTGTATATGGTGGTTGTCTAAGTGGCTCAATATATTAATTGGAATATGGTCATTGACAAGAAAAAAAAGATATCTACTATTCAACAAAACTGCATCTAGCCATCCATACTGCATCTTGTTCCATGATGCCAATCCTGTCTGTGGTCATTATGAACCACTACTGTATAGAAAATTATTTATATGAAATCTGGGAGAACCTCATATTTACTTGTCCCTCATTTGAAAAGACCTTGAATTGCAATGGAAACATATTATGCATCGTATACACTACCATGGATTAGAAATATAATAATTGTTGCATCTAGTTGTGGAGATAGTCTGTTCAATGCAATTTTCTATTTGGTAGAAACAGAGTTCGATGTGTAGTCGTTGCGGATTTACACTATAAAATCCTTTTGAAATGAAATTATAGGTGGAAACCAATAGGCTTTTAGCTGCTTGCATCAACATCATTTGCCATATCTCCTAAAAAATATGTCGGCAATTGGAAGTTGGCAAGAATACCTTGTAAACATGGTACTACCATATTAAAAAGGAAATGTTTAGGGTGGTAGATTCTGTTTGCAATGGATATCTATCATATTTAGAGTAAATATCTAGGTCCAGTCGGCCCTACTAGATGACACTATCCATTCCTGGTCTATTGATTCAAACTACGATAAAAAAATTGACATCATCTCATTGAAAATAGATACAAAACATATCCATTATCAACCTTTGATGGGAAATACCACTGGTTCAGGGTCCACTATCCATGCCACCCAAACCGCATTGAATCTACATACGCGTAGCATGCTATTTAATGAGAATGAAACTCGTCCCAATTGTGATGAGGCCATACAGGGCTTAAACAAAAAATGTAGACTAACTTATCACAACTTGAAAAAGGTCATACGTGAGAGAAAACAATGCATTGGTAGTATAGGAAATATTGTCGGTTCAGGGTCCAGTGTCAATGCCAGCCAAACCACATCAAATATGCATAATCGTGGCATGTTATTAAATCAGAATGAAACTCATCCCAGTTTCCATGAGGTCATCCTGGCCTTGAACAAGAAACGTATACTAAGTCATCACAACTTGAAAAAGGTCATACGTGAGAAAAAAATACATTACTACGCTTCCTTCTAGAGAGAAACTGACATATCACAACCTAAAAAAAAATGTTCATGCACAACACAACAAAAATAGGTACATTCACATATCCCACAATGGTCATGGCACTATCCGAGAGGAAAAAATCACATTTCATGGGCTAGAACCAACACCATGTACTACTACCAAGGAAAACCAACAAACACTTTCAATGCATACTTCCCTATGGAATAAAGATACAAGACATACCTATATGAAACAAATCAAAGACACTCCTTCCATTGCATGTGCAATTTGCGATCAATTGAATTTCGCAACAAACACTAATTCTTTCACGCCTGATTTGGAAGAAGAATACCTCCGCTTGACACCAAATGATAAAACATTTTTCAGTGGAAAAAATTGTCTTCCATGCAAACGGTCACTTGAAAATGGAAAACTGCCACAGTTTGCAATGTTTGACCAAATAAGATGTAATACACCACTACCAAATGTAAGTTCACTTACAAAACTTTAAGAGAGACTTGTGTCTCTACGAATCACATTTGCACAAATCAAACCCTGGGGCTATAAACGACCCCAAATGGGCTTAACAGGATCAATTATTAATGTGCCTATCCAACTAGATGTTGTGTAAAAAACCTTGCCACAATTCATTAGCAATACAATGAAAATTGTTGTGGCTCTCAAAAGACGCTTGTAATACAAAAATGCATATCGGATAGGTAAGGTGCATGTGCATGTTGTCATGAAAGCATTAAAAGAATTATGTTCTAGGGCCCTGTACAAAGCACAAAACATTTGTATAAATGAGAACTAGAACAATGTTCTTGGAGAATGGGATGACAACTCTGTATAGACTCTTGAAACTACTAGTGAATTTGATACAAGCAATGAATCAAAGAATGTAACACCTACTGAGACATTGGTACATGGATTCACTGATTCACAACGCATTTGTGACTTGCAAGACAAGATTGTCGAAATTGCACCTGCTGAGCTGCAACGTCCACTTCGAATATTCAAGGATAAATTTGCTAAGGAAATGAACTTCTCAACACTGTTCTATGGAGATCCACGTCCCAGTGACATTATAGCATGATTCAGTTACCATAAAATAGTTTGATGGGAGATACTACATTCAAGCAGTGACTTCTCCTATCACATAAAAAATTTGTTTTTCAAAACAATGCGCATAATAATATAGCAAGTGTTGTCTTGCATGTGGGTGCGAATAAGGAAAGGCCAATTACAAGGAAGAAATTTGTTGGCCAAATATGTCAAGTACAAAGTAAACCTAGAAAAAATCCTGAAATCTGATATTGGATACATAGATTTCAAAAACATAGGGGAAGACTTTAGCTCCAAGGCAGTGCCCCTAAACAAGTTTTGGGGGTGGTTTTTGCTATTTTAGTGTTTTTCGTTCTTTTTAGCGGTTTTCTAAATTAATCATGGATTAAGGAAGTAGGGTTTTGGTATTTGGGTAATACCTAAAATATTGTATATATTGTATTGTGAATGGTGAAATTAACACAATGAAAAGTTGAGAGGTGCGACACCAAGGAAGGTTGGTTTTCTCCCAGTTAAGTGTTTCCAATGTAAACTCTGTGTACTATGTGTATGAGCCATTGATTATTTTATTTTTTTTCACAAGAATCTGTATGAATTGCTTTACTTCACAGGTTTAAAAGTTCAGTTAACATGTATGTAGATGACATTAATGTGAGAGGTGGACATAAATAACAATGGGTGCCCACCAAATAAGAGCTTAGCTAGAGGGTAATGCTACTCGTGGGTGTAGTTTCTCCACCTTTAATGCTCCTTCATTGAGAGTCTACTCACCTCATACATACTTGAGACCTTCATGATGCCTTCCACAAAGTGTTACCCATTCTTATTCTTTTATAATTGATTTGTTGAATATGAGAGAAACCACTTTATCCCTATGTAAAATTCTTTGAAGGTCACTAATCACATAGGGTTAATACAAAGGGTTATGATTTTCACAAAATGGAACACCCATTTTATGTTATTTTAAGTATTTTCTAAAACATGACCAATGGGCTAATCAAAGGTATTCCTCTTCCAGACCCTAAAGGTGAACAATTAGTGAATGCCATTTGTAGATGCATATTTCTTGACAATTTTGGAAGAGAAAGAAATGTTGGTCAACGCCATGCAGTTATTGCAATTTTTTTGTGATGCCTCTAGCTCCAAGCTTAATATGACCAAGTCTCAATGACATTTCCACCTTATCCAAAGGTCGAATCTAAGACAAATGAAGGAGAAAGAATGGGATTAGATCTAGCCTAGCCAATTTTTGGAATTTATGGGAATCCCCTATTCCTTTCAGACTTCCCCCAAGGAACTATGGGAGCTGGCCCTGGAAGGGTGGCCAAGAATTTTGGCAAATGGATTGTTAAGACTATGTCCCTTGCTTCTAAATTCCCAATTTGTACTAAGGTTTTGGTAGCTACTCATATAGATATTATTCTTCTTGCTTGATCCTTTCAACCTAGACATATTGTCTTTTGGAAAAGATTCTTATTCACTTTATGTGGTTAAACTTTAGTGAAGGCAATGGATTCCACAAACTAAAGTAAATTGGAACTTGCATTGCACTCCTAGAGATAAAAAATGAATGAGAATTAATGCCACTAGAACCCAAGCTTAAGATGTATGTGGAAAATTGGTTATTAGAGCTATCAAGGGTTGAGGCCTGGATATTCCTCCTTAGAATTTGGACAACTTTTGGAGCCCCATATGGATGCAAGGTTTGGAGAAACTTGCATTTGCAGAGTCCCATGATCATCACTACTCCTATTAAGATAGAGCGGATCTTAATAGAAAAGAGTATATGAAAATCTTGAGAGGTCATCAAATATAAATTGGTTTGAAATTGGAAAAGTGATTCTCTTAAATTGGGGTTCTCTTTCAATGAACACATTCTTTATGTTGTTAATGGTCCTGAAAGATTATAATCCTTTGGGTAGTATATATTTTATATCATATTTGATATTTAATATCATACCCCTTACAATGAATGGATGGGGGCTCCCAGCGAAGACAAAAACCCTCGTCCTACATTAAATTTAATTCCAACAACTTTATAACCTAATTGCTTTTTACAAAACCCTCCTTCCACATTAAGTTTAATTCCAACAACTTTATAATTTAATCATTAAGTTTAATTCCAACAACTTTATAATTTAATTATTTGTCACCAAACTAACCCATTATATTTATTATATAACTCTAACTCATTATATAATTGCATACAAGTTTTAATAACCTAAATATTTTCTTAGACCATCTTTTACCTTTTATAAAATAAATATATTTTCACTATTTTACATTTGTCTTCTTACTAGATACCCACTCGGATGGCACTATTTTTTTATTTTTAATTTCATGTCACCGAATTTTTACGCATTTTCCAAAGACATACCTATTTTCCTCTTATTAAATGCCTACCCATACCCTCTAAGATAATCTGAAAGTCTCGTTTATACGGACTATCTATTCTTTTATTATATGAGAAATTTTGGCGATCTTTCATATATATTATACATATTCCCTGACTTGAACAAGCAGCGTCGTTTCTTTGAATATAAGATTTATACAGCATCGTCGTTTACTTTGAATAGGCATCCTATTTTTTAGGTTGATTGTCTAACGTCATCAGGGTTTGTCATCAGGGTATAAATTTGACGTCAAATAAATTTTGTATGATAGATAGTTTTTCAAAATTACTTTTCACATGACATATTTATTTTTGTCCATTACTTAAATATTATATTCACTGATATTTTTGGAATTTAAAAGACAAATCAAGTTGATTTATATAATATATTCTTATAGGAGTAAGCTAACGACGCTACCTTTTGGAGCCCGATGGGACGTCTCGGGCACCGGGCACCAAAAGGTAGAACGCCCAGCCGGCCCTCATACCCTCCGCCGCCCAGCGCCTCTTTTGGCTCCTCCGCCGCCCAGCCCCCCGAAATTTGACGTCAAATAAATTTTGTATGATAGATAGTTTTTCAAAATTACTTTTCACATGACATATTTATTTTTGTCCATTACTTAAATATTATATTCACTGGATATTTCTTGGAATTTAAAGACAAATCAAGCTGGGATTTATATAATATATCTTATAGGAGTAAAGTTAACGACGCTACCTTTGGAGCCCGATGGGACGTCTCGGGCACCGGGCACCAAAGGTAGAACGCCCAGCTGGCCCTCATACCCTCCACCGCCAAGCGCCTCTTTTCGCTCCTCCGCTGCCTCCAGCCTCCCCTGTTCCGCCCCTCCGTCGCCCAGCTCCTCGTTTCGCCCGACTTGGTAACGATATGAAATTTAAATTTGAATTTAGGCGGGGTTAAAATTTGAACAGAGAGGCGGGCTGGATCCAGCAATAAAGCACAAGTCGCGCCCAACCTTCGTTTCTTCGGATTTATCGACCTGATTTTACATTAATCCATTCACCAACCTTGCAGAGTGGTTTAGATCTATAAGTATATGGTCCAGGGTAAACAAGTGACAGTTTTCTGATTCTTGCAGATTCTGTTCTTGCACCTTATCTCGAAGTCTACTGCAGTTTCGTGAACTCAAGTTTAACTCAAATACAATTCCGTTGTATAGATACACAAAGAGTCCGATCGTAAATCAGAGAGTTTTGGAAAATAAGTCCCCGATTTGGACTAAAAAACAAGAGGTATCGTCTCGAAGAAGAACTATAGTCATGGGACTGCTGGTTTCCTGTGGCAGGGCACCTGATCACGAGACTGCTAGAGGCAGCATCCAAGTAGTGCAATTGAACGGGCTGTGCTATGAATTTATGGTACCGGTAAGAGTTAAACACCTCCTGCTCCGCCATCCCCATCATTTTATTTGCAGCTCCCGTGGTCTCCAGGCCTGCGACCCCCGTCCGCTTCCACTAGAAGAGGAGCTTACCCAGGGCGATCTTTACTTCCTTCTACCTTTCGCCGTACTTCAAACCCAAGATTTGGTATCTCTGGCTTCACAACTGATCTCCCTTTCAAAGAAATTAGAAGTTGTGCATGGCGGGTCTGTACCTCCGTTGAAAAGTGAAAAGGATGAAAATAATCAGAGACTGCTGGCGAAAACCCAACAATCCAGCGATTGTGGTGAGCTCGGGCGGAAAGTAATGGGGATTTGTGATACTCCTCAGTTGCAAATGGCTTACAGACATTATGTTCTGTCGAAAAGCAGGTCGTGGAGACCGGGCCTGTATACAATTGACGAGAGTTGCTTCGCTTATTGAGCATTCTGTTGTTGTTATATATGAATATGAGCTGATTCAAATTCCTTTTACTAATCACAATTCCTGTGAATTTGGAGAGTTTTGTTTTTGGATTGGGGCTTTTTATCAATATTGTATTTTGATATGATCATTTGAAAATCCTTATTATTAGGATTGATTTGTAAATTCTGATCATAGTGCAGCGGAAGAAAAAATAGGAGTGACAGTGGTAAGAAATGTCACATATGCTAACTAGAAGCATAATGAAGCATAATGAGTAGCAAACATGTACAGCGCACACACATATATATAGGACAGGTTCCTTTGGGAGTTCTTTCCTGTTATAGCCTACTGCAACTTCACCAAGACATCACGAGTTCTTTCTGTTGGTCTTCTTGCCTAAGTCTCCGAGTCTGCTTGTTTCCACTAGATTCCATGGACATGGACCATGCGTGAGGTAAATATTATCCAATTTGCATTCTTTTTACGACATCTTTATGGTTGAATTGTAATGGAAATCCATCAAAGAGATTATAGTTACATGTCAAAATTGAATTGTAATGGAAACCCCTGAGAGAGATTGTAGTTACATGTCGAAACTTATTTTTTAGTTTTAAAGAGCACTGTATACAGCGCACTCAAATCATCTTTTGGAATCAGAAACTAATAATTGTTTAAATCGTGACTCCAATGCTATGAATCCATTGGCAGACCCCATAACTCTCTAATGGCAGACCCCCGTAACTCTCTAAGATTGCAATTTAGATCAGGTTGCTACTGGAAACGCTGCGGGAATGAGGGCGGTCCGATTGCCATTTATCTGGGCAATTTTAAAGAGAGTCGGCTAAATGGATCAAACAGAGTAAAAAATTAATTAAAAATCTGTTTTCAGTGAAAAAAAAATGACTTGAATCATGTTAGATTTTATGGTGGTCTGAGTTTTGTATGGATTAAAGTTTCATGCATTTCAGAGTCTTATTCTATAGGGTTTGCCCCATTTTAAACTAATCCAGAGATTCAAAAAATTGATTAGAGTTCTAGATTTCGGAACCTTACTTCATGGGATTTGCTCCATTTTAAACCAACCTATATGCTCAAAAATTACCAAAAATTAAAAAATGGACGACCAAAAAAACCTGCAGGAAAGATAAATTAAAGATTGTCAGGAAAAGATAAATTAAAAATTGTCACAACCAGTTGTAGGTTTAAGATCTGTAATGGTTAACAATACAACCAAAGTTTGAAATTGTTTTGTTTTAATATTCTTGGAGATTGTTGTTTCCTTTCTTGAAAAAAAATAAAATATATAAGACTTATATAACAAAAATATGCATTTTTTAAATCAGTTTAAGTACCTAAAAACATTAACCATTCATTGAAATTTCATATTTAATTTATATTTATAATTTTTGAAAATGTTTTTATTAATATTTTTTAAGTTTTTGAGTTTATAAGGTATCAAACCATGAAATATATTACTAAAGATTATAAAAATAAGTTGACTTCATTGTAAAAAAAATTGTTCTCTATACCTCTGTTTTTTATTTCACTTTCATTGTGCATTAGTTTTGATTATGTATGACATGCAAATTGTTGCAAATAAATTAATTTATACATAAAGACATAGTTATTCAATTATAAAAAACATAGCTCACAGATTTTAATTCTAGAAACCTACTTTAGGAATTAGTTTTGATTATGTATGACATGTAAATTGTTGCAAGTAAATCAATCTATATATAAAGACAATTATTCAATTGTAAACACATAGTGCTCACACAAAGATTTTACCCTAGGAACCTACTTTAGGAAAAACTAGCAAGAAATGGTCATTGTTTGGCTTTTTTAATGCTTATGAATGGCTACAAATAGGAACTATAAACTCTCTAACATAAATTTTGTGTATTCTTATTCCTTGAGATGTGCTTTAGAGATTGCAAATTGGCATTGAGACCATCTTCATTACATGTGGACACACTCATAGACTTATTTTCATGCTCTTGATTTAGGAACAAAATTCACATGCTTAGCCTTTTTGCTTCTACTCCATTAAACTTCAATCTTTTAATCAAATTTAATTCTAGATCTCAAATTTTTCTTCATTCTCTTCTTGTCTCAAAATGTTCCCTTTATTACCCTCGATGGAGGTCAAATGGCTATCGCGGGTGACGCTAGATGGTGGTACTGGCCAGTGGCATGGAGTCACATGTTGGCATGTGCCACGCCACCCCACCGAGACATTTAATCGCTGGTTGTTGATAATGTAGTCGTGATTTAAGTAGTAGTCCTTTGGCTGCAAGTTTTGAATGCATCGAGTTATAATGGAAACGGTTCACCTTTACCCACCGACATAGTTAGGGTTCTCCCCGCCAAGTCGAGAATTCCACCCTGATTTTCTCCTCTGGTGCGAGCGAGACCCTTTTCTCCTCCTACACCCGACGACCTTTGTTCTTCCTGCAATTCACCTTGACTGTTATATGACGAGGCCAAGAGGCATACCACGACGAGGTGCGCCATGGAATCCTCGCCGACCTCCGATTTCCTCCCCAGACACATCCTCCGACAATTCCCCTCCCCGCCTTCAGTCAGCCCCCTCGGTAAACCTGCAACCTCCGCAATTCGGATCCATGGCCATCATCCCGAAAACACCTGTCTCCCTTCTTCGGCTTCTCCAAGATCCCGGGCCATCCCAAACTCCTGCTAGCAACTTAGACCGTGGCCAGGCTCAGCAAAGAAGACCCAGTACAGAAGCACCTCACCACCAGGCTCCCTTTGACAGAGCGCAATTACGGGATAATTTAGCCATATTGCACACCCTGGTATTTGAACTTCGACAGGAGGTAGCATTTGCATGAACTTCCTCCTAATCCTTTAAGGCCCATGCATGATGCCTGTTCCTAATCTTGAGGAAGTTGCTACCCCGAGAGGGGACCCCGAGGTCGCTGGGGACTATCATCAACATCCCCGTGATTTGAGCCCACCAAACAGAGGAGCAGTGGAGAGAGATCTGAGAGGCAAGAGGACAATGCCAAGGGAAACCCGAGCGCAACCAGAGGAGGACGAAATGGAGCTGGGACAAGCCAGCAAGATGAGGTGAAGAGCTCTGGCTCGCATCTTCCACCACTTTACAAGCTATCACCTGTGCATGTCTGCTTAATCGTCTAGTTGTTCAGGTGTTCAAGGTTATATCAGTTTTAGGTTTAGTGGCGTAATTCTCACGCATAATTTCTCGTGACTCTTTTTTCAATTTTCTCATGACTTAATAGACCAATGCTTAGAAGCTCATCATCGGCTTCATAGTTAAGCATGTTGAATCAGCGGCCCGATAACTCCTTTCGTATTTTGCCCTGCTTTTTGAAGCTTTTAATATATTTTCACTCTTATTTACAAAAAAAAATGTCTCTTTATTAATCGAATCTCAAAAGATCTTTTAAAGACTATGGTTGAGTTTTTAAACCATGAGTTCATTAACCATTTAGAATTTGAAGAAAGAGGAAGAATTAAATATTTAGCATAGCAACGATAAGAAGATACATAGATCTCGAAATGAACACAAAGAATCAGCAAACCATAACAACAAATTGTTAACAGAGTTCGCAATATCACCTAAGTACGCCTCTAGGCTCTTTGTCTCGGGTGAGGATTTTTTTTCTTTTCAAAAGCTCAAAAAGTACATTACAAAAGTGTCAAATGGATTACAACCTGTGGTTCCGATGTGTTCTGCTAGACCCCAAGAACCCAACACAACTGATGGCACTGAAAAATGTTGAGTGTAGCTCTCGGAATTGGCCTCCAAAATTTGCTTCCTCTATGGTTTCCCTGCATAAAAATGACTTTGAATATCAAATTCCTCAACATTTCTCCTATTCTAAACCTGGTTCAGTCGCCAAGAACCTCGCTTATATAGCTTGAAGTTGGAAATAACCTCCCAACTTCCTCCCAGTATCTGGCCTCAAAAAGGGCTCTTGATTCTCCAATAATAGCCAAAATCTCCCAAAACAAGATTCGGAAGAATTCAATAAAAAATATATTATATAGTTTTAAAACCTATATTTTGGGAAAATCAGAACTCGGAATTTTAAAGGCCCCCGCCATGTGAGTTGTCATATGGTCAGCTGCCAGTGCTAGTGCACCTGCCCTTCCAAATTTAACTGGTCATGTGGCAAGATGACCATATATCGCTACTTCCAACCCCCGCACTCCATGGATTCGTTAGGCCCTCCGCCTATGTGTTGGTTCTCCGCCGACGGCTGTCCTCAACGCTCCACCGTCAACACTTAATATATATACGCCAAATATGGAACAAGAACCACGCTAGTCCACCGGTCCTCATTACAATTATTAAGTCGCTGTATTATCCGTGGAGGTCCGGGTTCAATCCCTCTACTTCATAACAAATTTTTACCCAAACCCAACTTCAAGAAAATTTAATGCCATGTGGTACCATGTGATCGGGCCGGTTCACTGGATCGGGCTCGCATCACCGACATCTAGGTCTTACCAAATGCTTCACCACCGCCACATCATTGGTCGCATAACCTGTCATCCGCTACATCAACTTGGTCATAATCGCCATCACGTGTTAGTATAAATTACCGCCATCCATCATACATTCCAATGCCCCATCATGTGTCTTTTCCATGTCATCCTGTTGTACACCCATCAGACACCACGGTCCACCGCCACAATACACTGCGCTGGATCACACATGTCATATGTACAGCAGACTTGTCAAATCCATATAGCGCCAACTCACCGGAAGTGATCTAAATCGAGTGACACGTACAATTCCTCTTGCAGGATGCAATAACATGATGATTCTTCATCCCCGATGCATGAAGGATGTCACCTCATAATGTCATTACGAGCCGGGACTCGACCAGCTTGATTTTTTGCTTGTTTGGGATTTTAGTTAGAACGCGAAGAACTGGCATACCTAACCGCTTGAGGAAACAAATTATATGGTCGGAATCGTAATATGAGACGAACACAATTGCACTAGTTTTGTCTACTGGTGAATTTTGATTTTTAGGCCTTCCTTGACCCATTTTAGTTCCTAGATCCATTTTGGATCACACCTCCTACCAAGACCTTGGTCCTCCAAGACATACTAACTGAACAAGTGTGGGAGGAATCCAATTTGTTCTCTATATTTATAATATGTCATGTGCACCTTTCTCATCAAGACCAATTGCAAAACAACCATGATAACCGATAACATATTGTTAGCCACTTATACCCTGTCACATCTATCATCAAGCCATTATCATCATCCATGTTGACAACATTAGCAATGATAATATAAAATATGACTACAAAATGAGCTAATATGTTTGTAGTAATTGCACAACATTAGCTTATCTTGAAGCAAAGTTTGATTGATTTTCCATTCTACATTCATCTCATGTCCATGCTTAAGATAAATTGCTTGATTTGATCAGCACAATTATGGGTGTGTTGCTTGCATGAGCTGCCCTCCCCTTAATTGTTCAATTTCTCTTCTTCATGGAACGGCAAGAGTTTTTCTTTTAATAGTTACAATTGCCTCCAAATCTCCTCAATAGATGTCCCCATGGATTTCCAATGAAACCCCCAACATAAGTGCCTCTTATAATGAAGGTTTGGCATTATATTTCTTCTTTTAGGGTTACTTTTTCCATTGTGGATGTCACATGGAGTCTCCCTATTATTAAGATGCACATGTGTGGTTGTGTTAGGTAGGCCTAGAGTGGCCTTGGCCTTCTTTGTCTTGGATCTCTTCTACTTTCTTTAGTCTATAGACATAGGACCTCTCTTTAGCAATGTAGAGGTATGGATGTTGAGGTCCTTATGTGTAGGTTAGGTAATCTCTTTCTCTACATGATTTCTCACATGCAGTGCTCTACATGCCCTTAGCTCCATTGTAATACCCCCAAGTAGCCACTATATATATGAATGTATACTTATTCATGTAGGCTGGTGAGCCAGTTGTTTTGGGGGCCAAAGGACGGTATGTGTGGAATGTTAAGGCTGTAGCTCGTGTGGAAATGAGATTGGTGAGTCTCAGGTTGTTGGTGAGCCAAGTTTTGTATTTTGTAATCACACTATCATAATTAATAAAATACACCATTGATGCAAACCTCGGATATAAAAGAGTATGGGGGGGCTAGGACTCCAAGAGAGGATAGGGCATATAAGCTTATGAGAAGGGATTATGCTAGGTGGCTAAGCCAAGGAAATATAATATTATATTCCTAAATTCCTAATTCTTTTATGTAAGCAGTGGTTATCCTAAGTTCAGAAATGTAGAGAGGAACAATTACCAAGTGGGATCAAGGGAGTTCCATGTATGACAACTGGCATGAAAAGTGCATGCATACTTAAGCCATGATCTTAGTGAGATTTTGGGGGTTAGTCAGTCATTTGAACTGTTGTTGGTATGAGAGGGGGTACTTTGTTCCTTGTTGGTGAGTTGAACTAGAGAAAGAGTGGAGCTAAAAGTTGTGGGAGTTGTAACCCCGTAAAACCTCGTGGTTTGGGTGTGAAGAAGGAAGTTGTCAGGCTTGTGGTTGTTACCCTATAAATCCTTGGTGGCTTGGGTGTCGCTGTGTTGTCAGGCCTATGGAGTCAGACTCCTTGAATGAGATTTTTTTTGGGAATATCGCTTCCCATGTGTTGACCTGGCAGGTCTCTATAGACTCCTTGAGAGAATACTTGTGTTCCAAGTGCCACAAAGCTCTAAGACTTCCTGGTCGGCCCTGTTGAAGCCTCAGAAAGGAAGTGGTATAATGGGTTGACCGCAGAGTGAAGGGGTACACACTTCCCTTGGGTGGGATAGGATGATGGGGAAATGAGAGGCCATGAGGTGGAACTATTGTTGGAGTTGGTGACATTGGCCTTGTCCTATGTTGTGTGTTGTTAGACCTTAGTTGGGACTCATAGTGAGAGGCATTTTCCTTGCGGATCTATAGTCTCTAGCTTGGGGTGATGTAACACCTGCTTCCCCAATTTATAATTAATCATAAAATAGGGAATCTTCATGCCAAGGCATGAGGACAATGTAAATTTATTATTGTTAAATTTCCCATAGCTGACTGTTGTGGGGGTAAATCCTTGAAGTAATCGCCATGATATCACTAGAGGAAGAATGTGAAAACTATACGAGAGGGTTCATATATCAAATAACCCCTAAATATCCCTTTGATAAGGATGACAAACCTCCAATCTCTAGAGGAAGGAAATAAGTTAATGAAGAAAGCACCAGTGCTTGAATTATCAACCACCCCATCAATGGGAGCATAGTATAGCTACAGAATGTCATCCCAAAGTACCAAAAATATCTGTAGACCCGAGCTTCCTTCTAACATAAGGAACTGGATAGGTTGGCAAAAACCTTCTAGGGTAAAGGGGATACACAAGGGAGAAGAGAAACAGGACAAAAGAGAATAAGCTCATAAGGGATATGCTCCAGCAGAATCACGAATGGAAGAACCGGGAGCTTGGATGTGAAGACCGAAAGAACTCCTCGCCACACATAACTCGAAAAGAGAAATTCCGAGTTGCGCAGAATGACCCGGTGCGTAAGCTGGGACAGAGACATAATTCCTGAGAACTGTGAGAACTCCTCGGTGATATCATGGCTTAAGGCCGGGTGGCCGATTGTTAAGAATTAATGCCTCCGAGCCTATGGTCGGGTGGAAGGAATAACACCCATAGTCGGGCCAGCGAACTGCATTAGATAAGTGATTCTACCCGCGGTAATTTAGTCAGAATTCATGTATGAATTGGTTATACTGCGGTATGTTTTTAGGGAATTGTACATATATTTCTAATGGATATACCGTGATCCCCCTTTATTTGATTGCATAACTAGCTGCGAAGAAATTATATGGTTAGGGAGATGATTTTATACTCAGAATGCTTGTCCCCATGGAGAGGCATAAGCCAACACGAACCGTGGTGTTCGCCGAGCCCGACACGCTTCATGTAATGATGCCAACCCTCCTCTAATTGTTTAGAGTCCTCGAGGACGGGTTTTAAGCTCGAGAGGTGCCGCAGATCGGCATGTCATGAGGCAAACATAACCCATAACTCCTTAAGTCCTTGACAAGCTCAGGAAGGATCACATTGTTGTGTGCAAGAACCCCGCATGGAGTATTTAGGTCGGAGAAACCCTTGGAGGTTTCAGAGCATATGAAGCTCAGGAGTGATAGAGATCGCGATCAAAATCAAATCTAAACCATTGGTTAAATTCGGGGAAATAGAGGTGAGGATTTCCCAAAGTCCTGAAAGGTGAATCACCAATTCACAGGGGAAAACCTGTAATCGCTAAGTCCCAAGTCCGCATGTACCGAGAAGAGTGCATAGGAGAATAGGTCTGAACCATCAAATCAAGCGCAGGGGACCGATAGATGTCGGATCCATAAAAGGCACACAAGGTTTAACCTAGTTGATCCAGGGGAGAGAGAGACTCCATCAAAGTCCCGAATGTTCGCCCATCCCAGAGGATGCATGCCAAAGATCCATATCCATTATGATTTCAGACGGGAAATCTGGAGTGAAGACTCTCCCCAAATTCCCTAAAAGGAGAAGCTAGGGATTTGATTAAGCACCATTGATCATCCCAAAATATCACAACTGTTGATAGTGGCTAAAGGTCGCAACCATCCATTGGAGGGACATGTGTCACGGCCGACGCGTCAAAGACCGAAATCACGTGGAGAAGGCTTCCCCGTGACTTCGATGGGAATCACACAACGAATCGCTGATCATGGTCGTGATGTATCCGACCGGCCCATTTGTAGAGAGGACACATGGTGAGAGTTAGGAATTTCACTGACCCGCCATTGAAAGAATTCAACGGAAGGAGTTCTTAGAAATCATGAAGCCCAAAAATCAATGCACTTAATCCTCTAGTCATTGGTTTTAAGAGAGACTGGGCTACCATTAGATCATCATATAGGGGCTTGTATTGGTCGATCTTAACCTGATCCTGACCGGCCCATCTGAGGAGATGCTGGTGAACTGGGCCGAGTTTAAGGAAAGCTCGAAATCTCGCGGGCCATTGGATCTCTTAGAACAACGGGGAGATTAAGACTAAGTGTCTTTTGAACACCTTTAAGCTCTAGAGGGATAGTGACTATCAGATCCAAATCAACGAGGGTCGTTGATATCATACATGAATTCCCATACTCCAAAATTCGGGGATTGAGTGACAAGAGATTTGGAGTCACGGCATCGTGAACTCCTACCATGAAACTCTGAAAAGATCCGGACCGTTGGATCCAAATCATTGAGGATCGCTTGATCTCATACAACCCGTGACCTGAGTTCGGGAATGGAGTGCGACCAAAGTATTTCCAATGACTTTGAACTCCCAAGCATCAAATCCCGATACCCACAAGACCACCTGGACTGGGAGACTCCGCAACCACGACCCCACTGCTGCAAGATTGGTTTTTGGGGTTTGAAGAGTCGAAGACTTGACTCTCCTACATCACTGAGCCACAAAATCGGAAAGGGCACCTCTTGGCTTGGCCTGTCATCATAACCAATGATCACATGGAGATGGAAAAAGGAAAGAGCTAGCCTGCGATAGGCCCCCGTAGGAATTCTGGGATTCTATCCCTTGAGGGAAAAACAAAATTATTTTTGCCAGAGTGGGTATGTGACAAATTGGTATCGAGCATGTTACAACACTTGGCCTCGCTTAGCTCATGTAATGAAGTTGGCGAAGGATATATTGTTATCCTCCAGATTTTAAGGAGAAGGACTGCGAATGAAACTATAATTTGGAAATTCTGCTGCACTCCAAAGAAAGGAATTACATTGTTCCTCTATCAAAATGATAAATATTCTTATAGGAGTAGGGATGCACCGATCAATATCACTGATAAGACCCGAAAGGTGAATAATGTGAGGTGGAATAAATTGTGCTATAAATTTGCATGATCCAGACAAGGGACAACAACTGAGTTGTTCTGTTATAGTATGACGATGGCTACCTACTAAAGAATGTAGAGTCTCTTGCAATTGATATGGTTGGTTAGGTGAGAATTAAGATCCTCATGAAGAACAAGGATTTAGAACTGCAAGGACCGGTAGGATCCTATCAAAGTTAATTATTGCATTATTAAAAGACTAAACCCTATATTAACTCATAATGATTGATAGGACTGATGAAAATATGTAGGATCAAATTACTCAACCTATAATGGTTAGAATCGACAACAAGGATAATCTGCTTAAACAAGATTAAGAGGAGTCCTTAGGGACTATTTACATAATTCCCAAGAGTGACCCTTGTTTATTGTTCCCATAAAGAGAGGGTAACATCCATATGAGTTACGACTATGAGATTAGTCAGCAAGTAACTTAAAATCTCATAAGAGATAGTAGGGAAATTTTGTATGCCGAACGTACGTATAGAATAAAGCTTGTGTTAAAGCTTGAAAACTCCAGAGGTTGAACACAGAGTATACTAGGAGGAGTAGAGGTTTTGAGTTTCGAGAGGAAACACCAGAAAGTTTCTAAGCTTTTAATAGTTGAAGTGCTCAAAGGTGAAGCATAGAAAACTGAAGTTCAAGAAAGAACAAGTGTGGAGGATTGAGTGGGAGAAATCCTTCGAAAAGAATTTTTGAAGATTGATAAGAACCAGAGTCAAGATCCATTCAAAATAAAGAGTCAAATGTCATTGTTCGACTTCCCAGAAGCAGCACACCGTTAGCTAGAGGAGACACCGTAATTTCGCAGAACCAAAGGGCTTGGTAGAAGCAACGAGAAATTCGTGAAAGATCATAGACGTTGATCAAAGAGCGATCTGGACCATTGATCATCCAGAGAATATTTCGCAATTCTGGAGACTGGCGATCTGGTGCTTCATAACAAAGTCTCGGGTTAAGTAAACACAAAATTACACGCATGATAATCACAACCTTTGGTTGGAGAGCCGTTGGTGATCGTTGATATCCGATCCGAATTTCCTCAAGATTTCGCATCGAGAGTTTGAAGGATCTGAGAGTCGATTGACTCCATATCACCGATAATGTTGAAATCGCCGATGCACCTTTTGGTTAGTGTGGGTCACAAGCACCGGTCACATGGAAGAGACTTGCATTTAAATCACTTGTATAGATGGGCTGAAATTTGTGAATACCAATGGATTGTTCTTATAGGTTCCAATACAGAATCAAATACTGTATCAGTTCAGTCTTAAGAAGATCCTAAAACCGAGAGGTCATGCAACCCCTTGAGAGAAAGGGGGGGTCCTATCCATATAACCATGACGCCTACATGCGCTTAGATTATGAAATGGTTGGCACGGCCATAGACGTAAGTTAACAAAGACTACGTTTATATTCCCTTGAAGGGGAATATTTAGCAAAAGCCAAAAGCAACTCATATCGAGCCATCACAAATAGCCATGGATACGCAACAAGGGATTTGTAAGGAGTTCCTTTGGTGGAGGAACTATGCAAGGATCCCTGTCGGCTAACAAAGTCACAACCCTCCAATAATTGGTTGAAGGCTGACAAAGAATCAGGGCCCCAACCAGACATAAGAACTCCTGACACATTTTGAAAGAATCATGTAATTAATAGAAGACTAACAACTGAACATTGACCATTCCAATAACCTAATGGAAGTGTGTAGCATGCACATGTTCATGATTCATTATGAGCAAGAGTTTCTATTAAAGCATGCTATGGTATCCCAAAAAGGGTTAAGGTGAGGCCTAACCAACGCTGCTCAAGGAAAAGAGCGTGAAGATCCCGGCTATTTTGTGATTCATTACATGGGAGAAATTTGATAAGCCCCTATGCACAACCTGGGTCCAACGGGTGGGCTCCAACGTAATCCACCAAAGGTGGGAGGTTTGGGGCTGCATACATGGTCATGCCACATGACCAGGAGTTAGAACCTGGAAGGGCTGCACTAGCATCTAGCTCCATGCCATATGACAACCTACATATGAGCAGGGCCCAAAATCTGTGGGTTATACCGATTTTGCCCAAAAATGGTTTTAAACTATAATATATTTTTTATTGATTTTCCAAATATTTTGGAGATTTTGGCTATTATTGGGATTTGGGAGCCCTTTTTTTAGGCCTGATCTTGGGAGGAAGTTGGGAGGTTGTTGCCAACTCTGCCTATATAAACTAGAGGTTCTTGGCAGCCTTAAAGAGGTTCATAGAAGGAGAAATGTTGAGGAATTTGATATTCAAAGTCATTTTTATGCAGGGAAGTTAGTGAGGAGAGCAAGTTTGCGGGCCATTTCTGGTAGCTTCGCTCATCCGCTCTGGGGCATGCCGTGCCAGGTTGGGTTCTTGAGGTCTAGTAGAACACATCCATACCAGTTTGTAATCCATTTGACATTTTTTATGATGTACTTTTGAATCTTTAAAGAGAAATAAGAACATCACCCAATCGGTGACACAAAGGCCTGTGAGATCGAGGTGATATTGTTGAACCAAGCACACAATTTTGTTGTTATTATGGTGTGCTAATTTTGTGTTCATTTCCAGACTATGTATCTCTTATCACAAGTTAAATATTTAATTCTTCCTCTTCAAATTCTAAAATGGTTAATGAACTCATGGTTTAAAACTCAACCATATTCTTAAAAGATCTTTTTGGATCAGTAATAAAGAGACATTTTGAGACAAGAAGAAGACAAAGAAAAAATTTGAGTGCTAGAATTAGAATTTGATTAAAAGATTGAGAGTTTAATGGAGTAGAAGAAAAAGGCTAAGCATGTGAATTTTGTTCCTAAATCAAGAGCATGAAAATAAGTCTATGAGTGTGTCCACATGTAATGAAGATGGTCTCAATGCCAATTTGCAATCTCTAAAGCACATCTCAAGGAATAAGAATACACAAAATTTATGTTAGAGAGTTTATAGTTCCTATTTGTAGCCATTCATAAGCATTAAAAAAGCCAAACACTAACCATTTCTTGCTAGTTTTTCCTAAAGTAGGTTCCTAGGGTAAAATCTTTGTGTGATACCATGTTTACAATTGAATAACTGGTTTTTATGTGCTAGATTGATTTACTGCAACAATTTCATATGTCATACATAATCAAACTAATCTCTAAAGTGGTTTCAGTGAAATTTTGTGTGAGCAATTCATGTGTTTATAATTGAATAACAACTATACTTTTATGTATGTTCATTTATTTGGTAAATAATTTGTATTGTCATACATAATCAAACTAATAATGAAAGTGAAATAAAAAAAACAGAGGTATAGAGAACAATTTTTTTACAATGAAGTCAACTTATTTTTATAATCTTTAGTAATATATTTCATGGTTTGATACCTTATAAACTCAAAAAACCTAAAAAATATTAATAAAAACATTTTCAAAAATTATAAATATAAATTCAAAAACTGAAATTTCAAATAAATGAATTCAGGCTTTTAGGTATTTAAACTGATTAAAAATGCATATTTTTGTTATATAGAATGTATATATTTTATTTTTTTTCAAAGAAGGAAACCAACAATCTCCAAGAATATTAAAAAACCTTAAAACAATTTCACGCTTTAGTTGTATTGTTAATCATTACAGATCTTAAACCTACAACTAGTTGTGACAATTTTTAATTTATCTTTTCCTGATAATCTTTAATTTATCTTTCTTGTAGGTTTTTGGTTGTCCATTTTAAATTTCTGGTTATTGATTTTTTGAGTATTTTGGTTGGTTTAAAATGGAGCAAATCCCATGAAGTAAGGTTCCGAAATCTAAAACTCTAATCAATTTTTTAACCTCTGAGTTGGTTTAAAATGGGACAAACCCTATAGAGAATATTAAAATGTATGGAACTTTAATCCATACAAAAATCAGACTACCATAAAAATCTAACAAAAATAAAATCTAAATATTGATTCAGTTTCATTTTTTTTCTAAATTGGAAAATAGATTTTTTAATTAATTTTTACCTTGCCTATCCATTTATTGACTCTCTCTCTCTTTAAAATTGCCCATAGATAAACAGAAATCGGACCGCCCCCATCCGCAGCGCTTCCAGTAGCAAACCTGATCTAAATTGCAATCTTAGAGAGTTATGGGGTCTGCCATTAGAGAGTTATGGGGTCTGCCAATGGATTCATAGCATTGGAGTCACGATTTAAACAATTATTAGTTTCCGATTCCAAAAGATGATTTGAGTGCGCTGTATACAACGCTCTTTACAACTAAAAAAATAAGTTTCGACATGTAACTACAATCTCTCTCAGGGGTTTCCATTACAATTCAATTTTGGCATGTAACTATAATCTCTTTGATGGATTTCCATTACAATTCAACCATAAAGATGTCGTAAAAAAGAATGCAATTTGGATAATATTTACCTCACGCATGGTCCATGTCCATGGAATCTAGTGGAAACAAGCAGACTCGGAGACTTAGGCAAGAAGACCAACAGAAAGAACTCGTGATGTCTTGGTGAAGTTGCAGTAGGCTATAACAGGAAAGAACTCCCAAAGAAACCTGTCCTGGATATATATGTGTGCGCTGTACATAAGCCGAGTTACCATTATGCTTCATTATGCTTCTAGTTAGCATATGTGACATTTCTTACCACTGTCAATCCTATTTTTTCTTCCGCTGCATTATGATCAGAATTTATAAATCAATCCTAATAATAAGGATTTTCAAATGATCATATCAAAATACAATATTGATAAAAAGCCCCAATCCAAAAAACAAAACTCTCCAAATTCACAGGAATTGTGATTAGTAAAAGGAATTTGAATCAGCTCATATTCATATATAACAACAACAGAATGCTCAATAAGCGAAGCAACTCTCGTCAATTGTATACAGGCCCGGTCTCCACGACCTGCTTTTCGACAGAACATAATGTCTGTAAGCCATTTGCAACTGAGGAGTATCACAAATCCCCATTACTTTCCGCCCGAGCTCACCACAATCGCTGGATTGCTGGGTTTTCGCCAGCAGTCTCTGATTATTTTCATCCTTTTCACTTTTCAACGGAGGTACAGACCCGCCATGCACAACTTCTAATTTCTTTGAAAGGGAGATCAGTTGTGAAGCCAGAGATACCAAATCTTGGGTTTGAAGTACGGCGAAAGGTAGAAGGAAGTAAAGATCGCCCTGGGTAAGCTCCTCTTCTAGTGGAAGCGGACGGGGGTCGCAGGCCTGGAGACCACGGGAGCTGCAAATAAAATGATGGGGATGGCGGAGCAGGAGGTGTTTAACTCTTACCGGTACCATAAATTCATAGCACAGCCCGTTCAATTGCACTACTTGGATGCTGCCTCTAGCAGTCTCGTGATCAGGTGCCCTGCCACAGAAAACCAGCAGTCCCATGACTATACTTCTTCTTCGAGACGATACCTCTTGTTTTTTAGTCCAAATCGGGGACTTATTTTCCAAAACTCTCTGATTTACGATCGGACTGTTTGTGTATCTATACAATGGAATTGTATTTGAGTTAAACTTGAGTTCACGAAACTGCAGTAGACTTCGAGATAAGGTGCAAGAACAGAATCTGCAAGAATCAGAAAACTGTCACTTGTTTACCCTAGACCATACACTTATAGATCTAAACCACTCTGCAAGGTTGGTGAATGGATTAATCTAAAATCAGGTCGATAAATCCGAAGAAACGAAGGTTGGGCGCAACTCGTGCTTCAGAAATACTGGATCCAGCCTGCCTTTCCGTTCAAATTTTAACCCCACCTAAATTCAAATTTAAATTTCATATCGTTACCAAGTTGGGCGAAACGGGGCGCTGGGCGGCGGAGGGGCGGAACGGGGGGCTGGGCGGCGGAGGAGCCAAAAGAGGCACTGGGCGGCGGAGGGGCGGAACGGGGGGCTGGGCGGCGGAGGAGCCAAAAGAGGCGCTGGGCGGCGGAGGGTATGAGGGTCGGCTGGGCGTTCTACCTTTTGGTGCCCGGTGCCCGAGACGTCCCATCGGGCTCCAAAAGGTAGCGTCGTTAGCTTACTCCGTAAAATTCATGAGAAAGTCAATGTGAAATAATTGAAAGAGTACAGATAAAGGGAAATTGGGGGCAGAGATACGAAGAAATTGTGGAGAAATTCTTGGTCGTGGGTATGAATTCAATAATTGAAGAAAGTGTGGAGAAATTATTGGCTGTGGGTACGAGTTCATAAAGAGAGATTGTTGAGAAGAGTCGTGCTGGTCGGTGGTCGTCGACAAGACAGCAGGTAGTCTTCCACCCATCAGAAAATGCCGCGTTATTTCTCCCATGGGAAGGAAAAAAAATTCATTAGATGTAACGAAATAGTGATGTCCTTACTTACAGAAACCATCTTTAAGAAGCTATATCAAACTCAACGAATAACCTAACCTATCCAAACCATTTGTTTCAAAAAAATTTAAGTAAGTTATTTTTAGAATCAAAAGTAACTAGCATATCCCTAAAGCATGGGAATGGGAATGGGAAGGGAACAGGAAGATAATTTTCCATTTTTTTTTAAGTAAATTATTCTTAAAATAAAAAATAATTAGCATTTCCCTAAAGCATGGAAAAGGAACCCATAAGAAAATCCAAGGTAATTTTTTTCAAAATTTTTTAAGCAAGTTATTCTTAAAATCAAAAGTAATTAGCATATTCCTAAAAAACAAAGGGAAAGGAAGAAAACCCAAGATACATATGTTGCTGAAGAAAAGAAGATATTTTTAGATATTATAGTTTTATGGTAAAAAATTAAAGAAGAATACACATGCTTGAAAGACAATAGTCAATGTGTTGGAAACATGCCAACTAATTTCCTCATGAGGTCACATGCACATGCATACAGCTATGAAGTGTTCGTGTATCTATTTATGAACTCCTTGTGTAACTATGTGATCTATTCATGATCAGTTTGTATAACTCAGTGATAGTTGTTATATATGCAAGCATATCCATAGAGATGTAAGTACAATGTGAGATGAGAGCAAGACTCAATACTAAGGTGTTGTGTGTATGACAGAGAGGATGGTTGTATGCCTAGGTTGGCTATTGTAATTCTCCCTTGAATAATAAGAATATTGATTATCATTGCTCCTAGTTTTTTCCCTCATTGAGTTTCCACATAAATTACTATATCAAGTGTATGATTGATGTGCTTAATTTAATGAGTGTTTGATCTTACTCTGTTATATGCTATCTATCATGAACATCTTGAAAGGGGCGATAACCAGTGGCTGATCGGGTTTTGTGAGAAGCACGATACTAGTGAAAAGAGGTATTAAAGTGGTTTTTTTTTTTTTTTTTTTTTNAAGCATAGAGCACTAGGTATATGCATAGTGCCCGTGGTATGAAATCAAATTTTTGGTTTTTCATTATGCTCAAGTCATATTTTATGGAGGATCACTTTTATGGTGAATTTGAGGTGAACGTTTGTGTTCTTAAAAGGTTTGAAGGTATATAATATATTATATATTTTGGTTTACATTTTTTTAAATTAATATTTTTATTTTTGGGTTAATCTTGAATTTTAAGATTGGTTTCTCCACATATTATAGAAGACTTGGTTTTATTAGCATTGGTTTTGGAGTTTTCTGGTAATGGAAAAAGTGTAGAGTTCCAAATTTGCGGTGGAAAAACTCAGTGGTAAGAATAGCTTTGCGCTATGGAAACTCAAGATGCAGGATCTGCTCGTACAACAAGGAAACAATAGGAGCGGTGATGGTTGAGTCACCATGAAGAAAACAAAAATTGTATTGGATTTGTAGAAATTATTGATTGCATGTAAATGGACATATGTCTGTAAGATCTGGATAGACATGCGTACCCCTGGTTTATCAGGTCACCTATGAAAAATCTAGAGGTAGATTTAGGTAGATTGAATATGTGGGGGGGTGGGGGACTGGGGCATGTATGTTGAGTTAGCCTTAACTTGGTGAAAGAGTTAAATCTATTTTTAGGTCAAAGTAGGTGGTTTTTCAGGTCCATGTGTTTTGACATCCCGTGGTATTCTATCCATGGATTTGCATGTAATGAAGCCTGTAAAAGGCTTGGTGAACTCCATTGTAAATGGGCCTGGAGGTAAGTGGTGAAGGCTTACTTGGCTGGTTTGCCCAAATTTGGTCAAAGTTGTTCGAATGCAAAGTTCAAGGTGGAGCAGTGTGTCCAGTTTAGAAAGGTGGGTCTGTAGAAAGGCTGATGTGTTGGCAGGTCAATCAAGTGTTTGAGAATATACGATGAATGTAGGTTCATATCCATGGAACTTGTAAAGTATTAAAGGAAGTTGGGATCGAATATGCATGTTTAGTAATGCCAAGTTGCAACAATAGTTGTGGACAGAAGAGGTTGTGCTATTTGGTAACTTGGTCACCATCGGTTGCAAAAGACAGGAAGATTCAGGAAGAGGTATGAACAAGTCATCTGGTAATTACTCAAATGTGAAATTATTTGGTTGTGATGCTTATGGTTTTTTATCATCTTTCTAAGTAGGACCCAGATCAAATAGGTAGATATTTGATATGGTGATGATGTTAACGGGTGAAGACTATGGGATCCTACTACCCATAGAATCATCATGGATAGAGAGGCAGTGTTTGATGAATCTCCTTTTATAAAATCAAATATAGTAAAAGATGAAAGGTTCAAGCATGACTGGTAGTAGAAGGGTATTTAGAAGGTATTAATTTCCATGAAAGTTTTTCATGAGTTGTTAAGAGCTTGTTTCTATTCATGTTGTGTTAGCACTGGTTGTGATAGTACAACTAGATGTTAAAATTATTTTACATGGAGTGTTTTGGATAAGGGGATGTATATGGAAGAACCAGAATAGTTAGTTCATAATCACAACAAAAGATTTATTTGCAAACTCAAAAATCATTGTATGGACCGAAGCATGCTAGGAAAATGGTACAAGATATTTGATTCCTTCATGGTGAGCCAAATTTCACAATAAGTGAGTATAGCCATTGTGTTTATGGTATACCGATTATCTTGGTGTTATATGTTATGCTTGTTGCAAGCAAAAACATGGTTGAGGTCAACAGGTTGGCTCAGTTGGTTAAGACGTTTGTTATGAAGGATCTAGGAGTAGCAAAAATAAATCTTGGGCATGGAAATACACAAAGACAGGAAATATGGTAAGCCTGGTTATCACAACATAAATATGTGGTGAAGACACTCATGAAATTCAGTATGAATAATGTAAAACTGGTAAAATCCCTTTGGCTTTCCATTGTAAATGCTCTTCAGGTTTATGTCCTAATTGATGAAGAAGAAAAGGGTTATATGTCTCGATTATTATATGATAGTAGGAAGTTTGATGGTTGCGATGGAGAAATGGTTAACATTTCACATGCAGTTGTGGTGTTAGTAGACACATGGAAAAACTAGGCCAAGAGCATGGAAATGGGTGCTTCACACAAAGAATCACAAGTATCACCTACAGTGGTTGCAGTGATTTGGTATGTGGTTATGATTCATGATATTTGGACAAGTGCATCGGTTTATTAGACAGGTTACTGATGGAGACAGAATGGTCCATACTGGAGTGAATCGTGCAGGCATGTTCATGTAACAGTATTGCTACAGAAGTTGCGGATTTGTGATGGTGTTTGGATTCTCTTGCAGGAAAGGTGATGGATGAATTAATTAAGGGCATGATTTATCAGGTAAATTGTTGTCAAGGTGGAGATTGTGGGAAACATGCCAACAAATTTCCTCATGCGGTCACATGCACATGCACATGCATGAAACTATGTTAATGCGCATGCATGAAATCTATTTATGAACTTCTCGTGTAACTATGTGATCTATTCATGATCAGTTTGTGTAACTGAGTTAAAGATCTTATATATGCAAGAATACCCATAGAGGTGTGAGTACAATGTGAGAGCAATGTGTAGTGAGTGTGTGAGAACAAGACTCAATACTAAGGTGTTGTGTGTATGAGAGGAGAGGATGGTTGTATTCTTGGGTTGGCTATTGTAATTCTCCCTTGAATAATAAGAATATCGATTATCATTGCTCGTGTTTTTTTCCCTCATTGGGTTTCCACATAAATCACGGTGCCAAGTGTATGATTGATGCGTTTGGTTTAATGCGTGTTTGATCTTGCTCTGTTATATGCTATGTTTTTTCTTTCACTTCCCAACACAATGAATAACATTGCATTAGGTGAAATATTCTGGCATTTCATTAAATAAAATGTATCATATCCAACTAACCCAATCCTTGTCTTTCGACATATTCTAAATCTATTTAGAAGGAACTACACTTTGATATTGAAGTGTTATGTATGTTTTGGACATTTTATTTTGTACAGAGGAATATAAAATTATTCCAATGAGAATGAAGGTTAAAAATCCATCTACAATAATTTATATAATTGTAAATTTTAATTATTTAAATTAGAATTTTTCATTCAATTATAATAAGAAGATAATTGTTTACTACACAATGAAATGTTTCAGTAAAATAATACAATACAATTCAAACAAATGGATAAATATTAACATTAACCCAACATCTATATTATTAATAGAATGAGGTTTTAAAAGGGCTGCATGGCAGCTTAGTCCCTGCCAAGTAAATTTGGAAATGAAGATGATAGTTAACACCTTATAATTATTGATTATGATGATTACTTTGAAACATGAATAACATGCTAACAAATGAGCTAGCTTCATAATCTTAAAAGAAATCATCTTCTTAAAAGAATTCGACATTGACTCACAAGGGATGGAGAAAGCCTTATTGCTCCATGATGACACATAGTTTATAGATTTGTCATAAGAACTATTAGACAAAATATCTTACCATGATTTTACTTTAATGTAGCTGCCATATAGTTTTAGGATTAACCTGGATTTCCTTCTAGTTAAGCTAAGCAACCGAATGCAAATCTTATTTAAAAATTAAAAATAAAAATAAACATTTCACATTTTATAATATATATAATATTTTACTATCTTAACATATATATTATAAAATATAATATACATTTTAATATATATATATATATATATATATATTGTAATTTATGTAATATTATAATATATATTTTAATACATATAATATTTTAATGTGTTAACATATATATTATAAAATATATAATATATGTTTTAATATGTTATGACATGACACATGTCAATATGTTATGTTATGTTGTATGAGACCCCCTTGTTTATGGGACAAGGGACCCTACCCTACCCCACACTGGATTTGAACTTGTGACCTCTTAAGAGGAAACACATGTTCTTAACCATTAGGCCCACTCAGGCTGTATATTGAAATACGTGAAGGAAACAATAAGACTTGAAATATATTAACCAATTAGAGACGAGAAAAATAAATATTTTTACTATATCAAAAAATATGTATTTATTTTTTTAAGTTAAACATTACATTTTACAAACAAATTTAAAATATAAAGCAAATTAATGCCAAATCAATAACAAACTCATTGCTATAGTCCTGCTTTGGCAGGGACTAATAAGAGTTTATGACAATTAAGAATGTAGGCAGGAGAACCAAGGTTAGAGTTAGTGTGGATGGCATCATGGCCTTTAACAAAATAGTTTTATATTTTGAAGCAATAATTAATCACCTTTATTTGATTGGGAAAGCTACTTTCAACACTATGAATAAACCAGGGGCTACTACACTTTGGGAACATGGATGGTTGAGTGCTCAAGAGATTAGCATGGAAAGTGATATTGTAGTTGAGTGGAAAAACTAAATTTTTACTATTTAGAGGGCTCATGTTAGACTCACTCAAGATGAAGATGAACTTATATGGGAAAAATTATATGGAAGATGTTTACACTGCTAAACTTGGGTATGAATCCTTAATTGGACCGGGCTTGGGGGAAGAGATCTAGTGATGGAAAGAGTTTTCGAAAGTGAAGGCATCACCAAAATATAAAAAACCACAAGCTAAAAAATATAATCTTATTTAGATATTTTTAATACGTAAAGAGTCACTATATGGAATATTTGTTCTTAATATGAAATCAATATTAAGAAAAAAACAACCTAAAGCCCATAATGCAACAAGTGATGCAATTTTCCAAAATTCGAGCATGCCATTTACCATATATGTTACTCATGAAAATGCCATGGATGAATGAATCAAAATGAATGCTCCAATGGGTGCGAACCTTTTCATATTTTTCTCTTGTAATTTTCTATGGTTGGCAAGATCCCATAATAGGAATAGGTTATCATGATGATTGTTTTGGGCTTTTATACATGAATTATTGTGACCCAACATGGAAATCGGTATTAAAAACAAAACAACCTAAAGCCCATAATGAAATAAGTGATGAAAATTTTCAAAATCTGGGCATGCCATTTACCATATAAGTTGCTTTGTAGGAGAAAAATATCCAATTTCTCTGCAAATAACTGAAATGCACTCATGAAAATTCCATGGATGAATGAATCAGAATGAATGCTCCAATGGGTGTGAACCTTTTCATATTTTTCTCTTGTAATTTTCTATGGTTGGTAGGATCTTGAAATAGGAATAGGCTGTCATGATTTCTAACTAGCAGTGACGTAAGAATTCCTACATTTGCATCAATATCCCTTAAAAATTATGCCTAATCCCCATTGGCTACATTTTCTTTCAAATATATATATATATATGTGTGTGTGTGTGTGTGTGTGTGTGCAAGCTTATGATGGTCTCTCATGACGCGTTAGTGGGAAAGAAAATAAAAACAACAATCTCTTAACTTGAAGGGATTATTTAAGGTACTTTTACAATAAATTTGAATATGGTGTAAGAGGATGAAACGTAGGAAATTGAATTAGATTTCTGAATATACAACTTTGATTCATAGATATTGTGAATAACTAGGTCAAATTTGATTTTTTCTAACAATGGTACATCTTATTTTCCAACAAAATATACGGTATATGTTTTTGTTCGTGCAGGTGTTGAGTGTCTTAACAATGGAATTTCATTCCAAAAAATTATATAATTGTAGAAAACCCTTTTTTCTTGTGCCATGTATTTTTTGGATATTTTTAATATTAATTTTATATATTTTTTAAATTATCAAAGTCAACATATGCTTGAAATTAAAATGTCTATGTTCGTGCATGCTAAAAGGGTCTTAACATGATCAAAACAATTTTATTTTTTTTAGATCGTAGGTATCGGTCTCCTCTAGTTCCGCATATAACTCATTTGATAAATGGTTAAGCTGAGAAAATGTTATAGCAGGAATAATAGAGGTATGCATTCTAGGATTTTGATATATGTCCTGACAAAAATAGATTAAAAATAATAAACATTATTAAAAAAAAAAGTATATTTGGAATCTGCACAACCAAGTCTATCTATGTCTATAGGTTTGTTAATAACTGAATTGTGTAGCCTCTAGAAAAATAATGTCAAAGACAAAGATATGGAGAGGAATTCATAAAAATGGAGGTTTTTATGTATAATTTGCAGACCAAACCATTAGGCTTGTCATCCCGAACCTAAATATGAGGAAACCAACTCAGCAAACACGTATGTTAGATTTATGACTCCCACGCAAAAAATTTTAAATTCAAATAGCACGCGCATTATTAGCAACAGGAACACATGCACGTCCCTGTTAGCACAAATAATTCTCTCTCTCTCTCTCTTTGCCCCCCTCCCTCTATCTTCCTCTATTTATGTCCGACATCACTCTCCCTATCCCTCGCTCCTTCTCCTCCCCTCTCTCTCTCTTCCCCCTCTTACCCTCCATTCTTGTGTCCCTCTCCCCCCCTCTCTTTCCCCCATTGTTTCCCCTCTAATCTCTCTCTACCCCATTCACTCTCTTCATATTCTCTCCACACTCCTCCCGCTCTCTCTCTCCTCCCCTCTCCCACCCCACCTCTCT
>SNQJ01S0061547.1:1539-45020 GCA_010110895.2 Picea sitchensis | reverse complement strand
TACATTATATTAATGTATTAATACATTAATAATGTACTGTATTGATTAATTAATACATTGTAAAGTATTAATACACAAATAAAATAACACTTTCATAATACATTATTAAATTATTAATATATTAATAATTTTAATAAATAAATTACCAAAGTATTATTATATTAAAATATTAATACATTTAATAAAATAATATATTAATAAAGTAACAATACATTACTAATATTAAAGTATTAATACATTATTAAAGTAAAATTTAAATTAAAGTTAATTTATAAGGTAATGTATTAATATATTACATTTATACATATATTATTAATGCAAAAGCTAATGTATAAATTAATGTATTAATACATTACATTTAAATATTAATATATTTATACAATATTAATTCATACATTGTTAAAGTATTATTGCACAAATAAAGTAATACATTATTATAGTGGATCTAATGGTTAAGAATATGTGTTTCTTCTTAAGAGGTCACAAGTTCAAATCCAAAGGGGTAGGATATGTATACCTCTGTAAACTTTACCAGTCAAATCGCTAAATATATTGATAAATAGATTACTAAAATATTAATACATTAAAACATTAATAATATATTGATACAATGATAAAGTAATACATTAATAAAGTATTAATACAATCACTTTAATGATATTAATAATAGATTATTAAAATGTTAATATATTAATAATACATTGTTACATTAATGTATTATTGTAAAAATTAAAATATTAATACAATAAAGTATAATGTAACATATTGAATTATTAATACATTATTAAATTAATAATACATAAATAAATAAATTGTTAAAGTATTAATTTCTTAATAAATACATTATTAAAGTAGTAATAATACATTTAAAATACATTATTAATGTATTAAAACATCAAAACATTAATTGACAATGACCATGGTTGACTATAGTTGACCATGACCATGGTTTCTTATGGTTGATTATGGAAAGATTGATTATGGTTGATTGTGGTTGTCCTTCACCATGGTTGACTGTGGTTGACCATGACCATGGTTGACTATGATTGAGAAGGGTTTATTATGGTTTAGCATGCCCATGGAGGACATTTGTTAACCATGTGGAATTGATTATGGTGGGCCACGTTGATTATGTTTAAACATCATTTAGTATGACACTATTTCATTGCAAATCTCATTAGGTTTTGTTCATCACATGACATCGTAAGGTTATGGTCGTCAAATTACGATGAAGGGTTTTTTCTTTTCACATTATGGCGTTGGAATAGGTTTGTCATAATCTGACAGTTAGTTATGTTCATCACACTTTGACGTCGAGAAATGTTTGTCTCGTTTCAACTTTGGTCTATGTTTTCCACATAGCCACATTAGGTTGTGTACATCACATTGCCACAATGGGTTATTTTTCTCCTATTGTGACATTTGGAAATGTTTGTCACAATGGGACGTCAAGATTTGTGCATCAAATTGCAATGCGAGGATATGTTCGTCACAGTTCCATGCCAAGGTTATGTTCATCACATTTCCACGAAAGGGATATGTTCATCACATTGTGACGTCCATTTATGTTCGTCACATTACAACGTTTGTATATGTTCATCACATTGCAACATTACTATGTTCGACATAATGCGATGTTTGGAAATGTTTGTCATATTGCGACATTGAAATATGTCCATCACATTGCGACATCAGTTTATGTTTGTCACATTGTGACATTTCTCATTAGATTACAACATTACTATGATCGTGATATGAATAACATTACATTACTATGATACAAATTACATTATTAAAATATTAATACTACTGCATTGYAATGCTTATCAGGTTGTGTTCATCACATAACATCGTAAGGTTATGGTCRTCAAGTTAAGAYGAAGGGTTTTTKTTWTTCACATTATGGCATTCTAATGTGTTTGTCACATTTTGATGATATGTTGGAATAAGTGCATCACATTACAACGTGATGATATGATTKTCACATTGCAACGATAGGGTTATGTTCATCACATTGTGACCTTCGTTTATGTTTTCCACATTACAATGTTCATATATGTTGGTCACATTGCTACATTACTATGTTCAACATAGTCTGACGTTTGAAAATGTTTGTCACATTGTGACGTTGGGATATGTGTGTCACATTGCAACATGAGGAAATGTTCATCTCATTGTGAAAACAAGGTGATGTTTGATGCTTGTTTAAGATGTGACWTTCYGACGTTACTATCCACATTATGATGAGAYGACGATGTTYGCCACATGACAATGTTACTATGTTCAATAGATTGCAAYGYTACTATGTTTGTGATATGAATAAAATTACATTACTATGATACAAATTACATTATTACAGTGAATGCAATGATACACTAGTAAAATGTGCTACATACATAATTAATAATAGTGATATGAAAAACAATTTTTAAATAACATTACATGACAGTGATACGCATAACATTAGATTATAATGATACAAATAACATTATTATGGTGAATGACATGATATTCTACTAAAATGCAYTGCATACATAAGGTGAAGTGGCAACATCAAAAGCTATAAAATTCAGAAGTAAATGAGTTGAAAACACTCTTGGTGGACACATGATCAAGGTAGTGTATTAATTATGTAAGAGTGATAGTGCGAATATGAGAGATGTTTCAAGTTATTAGAAAACCTCCCTAATATGAAGATGAAACAATTAGATATGTGTGTTAGGAAAAGTGTGTAACATTCCAACGCGAGGATATATTTGTCACATTGTGACAATAGGGTTATGTTCATCACATCGTGATGTCAATTTATATTGTCACAAGGCAACATCCATTTATGTTTGTCACATTGTGACATTACTATTTTTGAAACATTGTGATGCTTGGAAATTCTTGTCACAATGCGGCGTTGAGATATGTGCATCACATTGAAATGTGAGGAAATGTTCATCACATTGCGATGGCAGGTTGATGTGGGATTTTTTTTTTTATGTTTATCACATTACAATGATACTATCCATGTTGCGATGATATGGCTATGTCAATTACATTGCGACATATGTTTATGTTTGTCACATTGCAATGTTACTATCCACATTATGATGACATAGAAATGTTTGTCACATTGTGATATTAGTTTGTGTTCGTCACATTGCGACTTTACAATGTTCAACGGATTGAAATGTTACTATGTTCGTCAAAATGTGATGTTACTATGTTCGTCACTGTGTGACATTATTATGTTCGACACATTGCAACATTACTATGTTCAACACATTGCAACATTACTATGTTCGTCACATTGTAATGTCTGGCTTTGTTGGTCAAATTAAAACGTTGGGGCATGCTTGTTACAATCTCACGAAAAAATATAATTCATTGTTTACTTTGTGGGAAAAGATAGAAACTTTGAACTGATTTAGATAGAAGGAAACCTAGAATCTTACTTTTTAAAGTATAAAAATATAAAATATAAAATCTATCCCTTCCATATATATATATAGTTAGAGTATGAATGAAGATTATTTTATAGTATAGAAAAATATAAAAAACTTAAATATATAGTTTATTACTATTATTTCATTAAAAATGTTTATATAATCTAAAAATATAGTTTATTCCTATTATTTCATTAATAAATATTTTTGAAAATCTAGATATAAAAAATTTGCAATTTTTTTCAAAATGAAATATATTTACAAATTTAGAGTGTTTCTTAAAGATCAATATATTTAAAATTCAACTCGATTAAAATTAAATTACGATTTTATTTAATATTATTATTGTTGTTGTTGTTGTTGTTGTTGTTATTATTATTATTATTATTATTAAATAAACTCTCATACAAATATGCACTACCCTAATGGTACCCTAACATTAATCCTAAAAACCCTAAACTAAACCCTAATAATCATTAATCTAAATATATTATTAATACATTATTATTTACATGGTTAATTATTAATAGTAATTAATAATTATTTAAAAAAGATATGCATGTATGATATTCATAAATACCATTAAAATATCTCTTTTATAATATAGTTTATTATGTATAATAATAAGTAGTAATCTAGTTAATTATTATTATTAATTATTAATATATTATAAAAGTAAAGTGTTATTATGTATTACTGTGGTTATTAATAAAATATTATTAATAATTATTAATATTGTTAATTAATAATAATAATAATAATCTATTTTGAAGGTCACGGTCAAGCCACCACACCAAATTGGTGTATGAGACACTCTTGGACAAAGGACCCCCCTCCACCCAAAGATTTAACTGATAAAATCTACGAAGGTATATATACCCTACCCCCCTCTAATAATAATAACTAATACCCATTTATATTAATAATAACCATATTAATTAGGACACATTATTAATAAATTAATATTATTAATACTTGATAATACATTAACCCCAATATTAATAATATAATATAATATTAACCAATTNCCCCCTCTAATAATAATAACTAATACCCATTTATATTAATAATAACCATATTAATTAGGACACATTATTAATAAATTAATATTATTAATACTTGATAATACATTAACCCCAATATTAATAATATAATATAATATTAACCAATTTTTATTGTAATAATGTATTATTAATAATCTTAAATCTAATATTAATTTTCATCTTACTTTAATCTTAATTTTAATAACAATTAACATTAACCACAATTATTATTTTTTTTTTATTTTAAAAAGTAGAAAATAACATATATCAAGTTCAATTTCAATAATTTCCTAAAAAAAAATGATCACATGAAATGAAAACCAAACTACCAAACCAAAAAAAACCATCATTTTTAAATAATTAATAATAATTATAGATTATAAAACACTATTATATATCATAAATTAGAATTATCTAAATTATTATTTTTTTTTAAATTATTTTTAAATATTTAATTTATATACATTTTTTTACATTATTTTAGTAAACACAATAATAAAAATATCAACATGACCCTTCTTTATAAGACTCTATTCTTCTATAAAGCTAATAAAATCTATAATAAAGAGCTAAGATATAATAACGGAACATGACCTTGTACACTGACATTTATTTTTTAATGAGAATAAGTATCACATTAGGTTGGTAAGTATTTAACATTTACTCTTTAACTATAATATGTTTTTTTTCATTTAACATAATCAATTTATTTTTTAATGAGAATAAGTATCACATTAGGTTGGTAAGTATTTAACATTTACTCTTTAACTATAATATGTTTTTTTTCATTTAACATAATCATAAGCATCAACCTCTACTAAGTCTTTTCATTAACACTTTTTTTTTCAATAAAAATAAATATCAATTGTAAYTTTATCATTTATTTAAAAAATATATGTATTTTTAGTAATATCATTTATTAATTAATGAGATATTTTTTTTAACACATCATCACCAAAAAAATATGAAAACACTTAGTTCTTTGGTTAACATTATTTTTAAATAAAAATAACGTTACATGACATTGATACAAATAACATTATATTCCATTGATACCAAAATTACCATGAACGACACGATATGGTAAAATACTTTGCATATTAAAAACAATTTTTAAATAACATTACATGAGAGCTACTGTAATAACATTACAGTGATACGAAATACATTATTGCGGGAACGACATGATACGCAGGTAAAATGAGCTGCATGCATAAGGCTAAGTGGCAGCACCAAAGGATACAAATTTCGGAAGTAAATGAGTTGAAAAAATTGTTATTACACAAGTAGTGTATTAATTAATAATAATAATAATAATCTATTTTTAAGGTTATGGCCAAGCCAACACACCAAATTGATGTATGAGACTTCCTTGTTTGTGGAACAAGGGACCCCTCAATTCAGTGATTTCACTGGTAAAATCTACAAAGATATACATACCCTACCCCCTCTAAATTTGAACCTGTAACCTTCCTCTAAATTTGAACCTCTTAAGAAAGATAATACTAATATGAAAAATGTGTAAAGTGATTAAAAAACCTCCCCAATATGAAATTATGTAGAAAACTATAATATAGAAGAATTAAAGCAACGCTAATTACATAGATAGTTTGGGTTTTCAATTTAAAGCATCATTGAGAATTAAAGAATAAAAATGAAAACTCTTAGTATTAAAGCAGCGGTGGAAATTAAACTATTTTAAAGTAGCCTTGGGAATTAGGGTTCTCAGTTTATAGGATAGATAATTAAAGCAGCCCTGGAAATTATTTGATAATCTAATTTTGTTTTTAAATTAAAAATATATTAATTTCACTTGTTAATTTTGAACTTTTCACTTTGCATGAACGATTAATTTTCCATATAAATTTTGTTTAACTTTTAATATAATTATTTTATTGTTTATTTTTATCAATATTATTTGATAATCTAATTTTGTTTAAATTAAAAATATACTAAAAAGTGTGTTATATTTTTACTTTGTCATTTTTATATATTTGATATAACCTTTCTCATAAATCTTATTAAAATTAATTCTTAATTATGTTTTACTTATTTTCCGACACTAATATAAATTTAAATTGATTTTTAACTGTATTTTTCCTTTTTCCTATTTTCTCACACTAGGAAATATTATATTGAGTACTATGTTACTACTTTCCCATTTTTACATATTTGATTTGACCTTTCCCACAATTACTTCTTAAGCCTTAGTTTAAACCTTCTTAAGCAATTCTCACGAAAAAATTATTAAATTCTCACAGTTACGGGTACGCCGCTCTCTAACAGAAGCTTCGATGACCACGTGCAATTCTCACCCAAAATATTGACAGATACGCTCCACAAGAAATCATTGAACAAATTGCAATTCTCACCCAAAAAAATTGACATGCACGCCGCTATCTAACAAAACAAACAATAGTCTTGGATTTGGCAAATGAAACCCTTATAGTAAGGACGAAGATTGAGCAGTCTCTTTCTACCAAACCAGACATAACCTTTCCCACCTCTACTCACGTGGCAACAACAATGTTTATTTTTATTATATATATATATTATATTTTTTTAGATTTAGGAATATGTAACATAGTAGGAATTACTTAACACAAGGTCCCAGTAGGAATTATTTAGATAAAGTTTAGGTTTAAATCCTATTCGATGTCACTATAATCCTTAGATTAGTACAACAACCAACAAACAAATAAGAACAAACCAGCTCTAAGCAAGAAACTTATAACTCAGCAAACCAAAAAGTAGCAAGAAACTTATAACTCAGTAAAAAGTAACAAGAAGAAGATATCCAAAACCCACAAACTTCTATTCCAAGGGACGTCACTGTTCTAGCCTTCTCATTTAATATTTTATAAAATATTAAATGAAATCGAATTGGTTTATTGAACTCTTTAGGGTCATACCTCTACCTACTATTCCAGTGATGACAATGTGACCATGCATAACTGAGACACTGCCTACCATTCTACTCCTGGCAACCATTCTTTCGGTAGTCGCATATGAAATTATTTGCTTAAATTGCACTACTAAAGCTAAAGCTGCTTACCTCTGTTCCCACAGTATTTGGTTGAGTAAACATTTTATTGGAAAATCACAGGCCCGCCATGGAAGGAGGCGGTAGCAGCAGAAGATTGTACGTGGTGATGCTCCCATTTTTAGGCCAAAGTCACTTCAATGTCTGCTTACAGCTTTCCAGAATGCTGGCAACCAGAGGCGTAGCGGTCATCTACGTGAGCCTCCCTTCAAACCTGGAAATTCTCCGCCCGCTAGTGGAAGGTTTTCCCATCTATTTCCAGGATTTATCGATCCCTGACGCCGAAGCTCCTCTGCCGCCGGGTCGTCAGAACACCAATAAAATCTCCCGCGACATGATACCCAAGATCTTCGATCTCCTGGAACAAATGCGCGACCCGTTCGAGGTTCTCATGACGGAGCTCACCGGCAGGGAATACTACGAATCGAGGGGCCTGCCGGCTCCCGATCGTCTCGTTCTCGTCTTCGACCTCTTCATGGGCTGGTCCGCCGCCGTGGCGGCCAAGTTCGCCGTCCGGTCGTTCATGTTTAACGCGTTGAGCGCGCACCTGTGGCTGTGTATGGAGGCCGTATACTGGGGCCGGGAGGAGCCGCTGCTGCTGCCGGAAGTTGCAGAGGGCGTCGAGAAATTGCCTTCGGTGGATTTTGTGGCGTCGCAAGTCCGCAGGCACATGGACTTCACACGGCTTGCAGACGGGGTTCTCCTTGACACGTTCGAAGAAGTGGAGCCCAAAGTGATCCGATACCTCGAAAACGTGGGCGTGGGAGGCGGTAAGCCATTCTGGGCCGTTGGGCCGGTCATTGATCTTCCTCGGAGGAATCAAACACGGAGGCCCCGGGACGCCGAGATTTTGGCCTGGTTGGATCGCCAAACGCCCGGCTCTGTCGTGTACGTGTCTTTCGGAACGGAGTCGGATCTTTTTCCGGCGCAAGTGACCGAGCTGGCTCTGGGTTTGGAGGCCAGCGGGCAGCCCTTCCTGTGGGCGCTGCGCCCGCCGGAGTCCTTGTCGGCTGACGATTGGAAAGCGGGCCTGTTGCCTGAAGGCTACGAACGGCGGGTGCAGGGACGGTGCCTGATCGAGACCGGGTGGGCCCCGCAGGGGGCCATTTTGGCACACGAAGCGACGGGCGCCTTTATCAGCCACTGCGGATGGAATTCGTGCTTGGAAAGTGTGGCCGCGGGGGTTCCGCTAATCGCGTTGCCTCTGCAGACGGACCAGCCGGCTAATGCTCTCCTTTTGGCGAGGGAAGCAAAAGTGGCGGTAGAGATGAAATTCATCGACGGTGTTGCTAGACGGGAAGAGGTGGAGAGCGCGGTGCGGAGTTTAATGGCCGGCGAGGAGGAGGTGGAGGTAAAGCGCAGGGTGAAGGCGGTGAGTAAAGCTGCCGTTTCTGCCCTTTCCAATGAGGGAGGAGCCGCTTGGAAAAACTTGGAATCATTCATTCAATACTCGTTACAGGAATGAATTCTATCTGTTCTGTTTTGTTTTGCAAGGTGGACATTCCGTTAAGCCCTAATATGGGCTATTCTGAGGGATATTTTTAATGTGATATTAGTTAATGTCTCCGAGAGGGACTATAGTTTTGGATTAGAATTCAAACCACATAGTATAAATATTCTACTTTTCGGTATTTATCCAGCTAAAAATTATTCAAACTGCAAATTTGACCTGTTAAGTCTGTATTATTCAATTAGGTTAAGGTTTTTTTCTGAATATAATTATATATTTAAAAATACAATTTAAATAATAAAAAATAGAAAATTCACCCAAATCTGTTGTGGAAAATTCAAATGAAAAAAGTTCAAAAAGTATGTGAATTAATACCATTGATGTATACTCATTTTCTTTTCATATTTGTTTAAATAATAAAAAATAATAATATAAAAATTTCAAATTTTTTTTTATGAATGGTTACTTATTATTAATTCATGTATTCATTCTCATTAAAGCTTTTAAGAACAATAATTTAATTGTTCTTATCGATAGAGGTTATTATAAAAACCACTTCATTGGCATGTTGGCCCATTGTGATAACTCCCCATTGGCATGTTGGCTCGTTGTGATAATCTTAGAAGGGGACATGACCTATGTGATAGAGTTCTACTTTAATGGGTTTCGGGACACCTTAACGCCTGTTAAATCACAAATGTTTGATATATCTAGTTTGTGGGATTTTGAATATCCTCTTGGGTTATAGTAGCAGTGAATATGATTGACCTTGGGCCTACCCTAGATGCCTACCCTAGATCAATCCTATGAATTATTGATTCTCATGGTTAAAACAAAATAAATCACCCTATACCTAAATTTTCCCTCTACATAAATCTCTCCACTCCATGTTTCTTTTCCTCTGACTCAAGCCCTTCCATGAGAGGAACCGGTGTCACCATTGTCTCTTCAATAGTGCTCATGCTTACAGACCTTGAAATCATTTTCATGGATTTTGTCTCTACAAGTTTTCTAGTGTATTTTCACTTAGCACGTGATATGGATTTCAATCTAGCTCCAAAATTCCAAGTACAAACAAGTTCTTTAATATTATTTATTTTCTTTGTTTTAAAGTTATAATAAAATCTGTTGCTTAGTAGTTGCGTATAATTGCATATAAAATACAACTTTGACATACTTTTCATCTTCAACAAACCACTTCCATTGCAAAGAAAAAATAAATGCAATGTAGGTCACTGTAATGATTTAACATAAATGCATAAAAACTAAAAGCTAACTTACCCATCAAACTAATACCATACCTTTTATCAAAATATTTAGAAAAATTGCATTATCTTTTGTTGCAACAACCTTGGCAAGAATAAATATACCCTTGCAAGGATGTAGTGAAAGATGAAATTGATTACGTTTTCCTAACAAAAATGATAGCATAGATGTAATGTACTCTACGTTGTAATAATAATAATAAAAAAAAGACAAAAGGAAACTAAGGCATTTTATTGGCAAATTTAATGAACAAATGTTAGGAACCTTTTAGACCTAGCAAACTTCTCAAAATCTTCTACCAACTTAGCCAAAAGAAACAATGGAATAGCTAATCCAAGCACTATATCAAACACATATGTTCTTGTTATGAAAACTTAGGGGGCCTAATTTTAAAATTGTTCCAAAGGCTTAACCTATATTGCTAAAATGAAATCTTGAACCTAGTTTACTCATGAGTTTGATGGGGTATTAAGCCATCAACCGGTATTTTGTCATCATTGTTCTTTTCCCCCCCAATTGGTATGCCAAAAAGGGATGAGGTTGAAAGCAAGTATTGGACAAATTATCATAATAGATACCCCTCAAGCCAAGGACCTAAGTTGAACGAAGTGATGAATTTACCAGAATAGAGTCCCCTCCAACCTAGCACCTAAGTTGAAGGAATTTCATGTTATATAATGAAATACCCAACCTCAAAGCATGTTTCACAGAGAAATTTTAAAATCAATTAGAGAATGAATGATCATTTTTCGGTGACAACAATCACCAATTTATTATCGTTATCGAAGTGGATATTGGAGAAACCCTTATCATTGAGATCAAAGTGTACCTCATTGTTACGGAAATATTCCCCTGTGGAAAGGTGAACTTTCCCTTGGATTACTGACCCTTATACCAAGACATAAACAATCAATTGGACACTACCATTCCTATAAACTCATTTTTCTTATTGAAAAAGAGAGGAGAAGGGACCTTGTTTACGACGTTTTTCGTAGTTGCTCCTATCCACAAGCTTGATCCAACTCCTAGCACAAATCAATACCTGAAATGAAAATCAAGAAACAAACAACTTCCTTCTACTCTAATGGATTATTCAAAACAAATTTATCTATGCAAATTGAGTTAAACATAGACAACCACATGAAACCACATACTTGAAGGAAATATGACAAGTATATTAGATGAGAACTTCAAGAAGAAACTTACAATGTTCAGATGATGTTGCAACAACCTCTCCAAGTCCTCCTCGTCCAACCCTTGCTCAAAATATCCACAATCAAAATAGCAATGCTTTGTTGATTCTCTCCTTCTGTTTTACCATGGGAATGCCTCCATTTATAGGGTTTGAGAGGCTCAACTTCCTTGGGTATATTTGGAAGTAGWTGAGGATATGGMTCCAATAGTTGTGATATATTCCTTAGATGCATCCCTAGTGTTAGATTTGAGCCAAACCAAYTCGATCCATCCATAGTTGTCTTTAGAAGAAAATGATATTTATTCCAAGATTTCCTCAACCAACTTTGTGTTTCCTTAGAATGGGAAACATAGCACTACAACGCTCCCCATAAGATGGACAAGGAGCGCTAGGGTTCCCTGTGTATGAGTAGGGGAGCATTGTTCTTCCAAAAAGTTACCGAAATGAACGATTCCCTAGACACACATTTGTTCCGACTGTCAGATGATGGGGTTTCTTCTTCTAACATGTTTTGCGGATTGTAACAAGTGTTTTCATGGTGTCGTTTGTGATGTGACACTTAGGGAAAGAGAATGAGACACTTACTACACTTGCGAAAAAACTAAGACACTTACGACACTTACGAAACTTACGACAGTGAGAATGCGACACTATTGAAGTGAGGAATTTTGATGTAACAGATTTCCCCCGAAAGTGTGAAGTCAGAAAATGAATGTTGATGGCCGAAACACTTTGAAAATTATTCAAAGCAAGGGTATGGAATTCGGGAAACTGGTAGAAGCTGTAGAAAATCATCAAATAATGTTAATATGTGTTCCATTTCCGAGGCATACATATGCATGCTCGGACTGCAAGTGACTCAAAGTATGGCCACCAATAAATACACCATGGATCCATAATAATATTGACTAAGGAGATGGCCATTAGGCATAGAATGTGGATCCATCTCTCTATGACTTGAATTGATCATAGAGACGAAATAATACACAATGGAGCTATGTTAAAACAAGTATATCTATGTTAAAAAAAGTATATCAGTCGGATAGCTGCCATTGAAACCTGGGTAAGGTATATATGTAGATGAATTCTCGACCGAGAGTCTTCATCACGATCCTTATAACAATATGATTTTGTCCATGTGAATAGATGATTTGATGTCGAACATGAAAAAAACCACTTGATTACCGGTCATTGAGGTATACCGTTAACAAGTGTGAGATAAACCACCATTGATGTCGATAATTTTCAAGGTACTTTTAAAGTATAATCCAACGAATGTGAAAAATGAGTTGAAGTCGAACATCCGTGGAATCAGTTGGTCATGGGTCGTTGATAAATACCCACTGCCAAATGCGAAGAGGCATGCCATTGAGGCATGTAGGTCCCAAGGTACTGATGTGTTCCTAAGTCTATTTCTCGGATAATTTGTCGAAGTCAACATGAAAAGACTCGTCAAAGGAGGGCATTGATGTATCCCCCATCAGTGGACACGAAACTTGTCGCAGGAAGGTGATAATATATAGTAGATGAAAACAGAATGAAACGAGTATGGGAACTGGTAACTTTGTGGATGGTTGACTTTTGAGGCAGAAAAATCCCCTGAACATTGAGGTACGATGTAAGACTTGGTAGCATAAACTTAAAGTGGACCAAAACACAATGCAACGAGTGCTGAGGAATTCTTCGGATGGGTCAAAGGAATAGAAAGACTCATAGGATTGGTTTAGTGTGGAGGTTTAATGGATTATCCAAGTGTATAGTAAAAAGTGAAAAAAAGTATCATGTTCAAGGGTGACTGAAAGAGCTGCCTGAAAATTTTTCAAGAAACTTGACCCACTTCCTTCAATTTTTCCCTCATCCAGATAGATGAGTGCCTCTTTTTTATTTAACGAGCTTGAGGAGGATAAAACATGCTCAATATAACTCACCTTCGGTAATTTCCTCTTCCTTTATTTAACAAACTGGAAGAAGGGTTTGTCCCCAGATGGGCCCTTCAGTGTGTAGTTTTACGAGTCCATAGAGGGAAAAATCAATTGTTTTTCATGTTTAGGGAGTTTGAAAATAATTTAACGAAAACTTTGGGGTTGTCCTTTTTCGTGATTTTTAGTCTTCGAGGTCCAAAAAAGTATAAAACGATGCGACGAAGAACTCTTCTAGTCGAGACTGAATAGAGTGTTCATTTTTCGTAGTTAGTTTGTTGGGACCGAAAAAGTGATAACCTATTTCCCAACAAACATCTCTTCATAATTTGATGAACGTGAAGTATGACAAAGTTTTCTCAATAACGTCACAAGGTAATTAAAAAATATATTCTTCTTAAATTCCTGCATAATCAAGTTGTTTTGGGGAAAATATATTAGCAGTTTCTTTAAAAATGACAAAAAACTTGAAAAATAAACTTTATAAAATGTGAAAAGGAGGAAAAAAGGACTAAATTTGGACATATTAAAAATCAACTAGGACAAAAAGTCATTTTCACCTTTTGTTTTACTATTCTCTTTTTCCCAGTTTTTCCCCTTTTGGAGTAACTTTCAGGTGTTGATTGCAAGAGATTTGAGTGACCATTTTCGATACCATCCGGATCATGTTGGTTCTCTAACTTTTCTCATTCATTTACATGTTTTTTGATCTAATTTCAGCCTTTAATTTATGACCTTGGGCTCCTTCGAAAACCCTAGAGCGCCAAACAGGATCAACGCTCCCTTAAGTCATCGAGGGGAGCACCGATAAATATTTCAACGCCATGGTATGTGCCTTTGGGGAGTGATATCACTCTATTCTTTCCTTCTAAGGAGCACTAGGCACAATATATATATATATATATATATATATATATATATTATTAAATTTTAAGCTAAAAAAAGACAATTCTTTTCTTTGAAAACTTAGCTAATGTGATTATTTTATGAATTTTCAGGGTTTTCCCATAGACAATCATGATTGAGTGTAAAGAAAGAGAACATGAGTTTGATGACATGGTTGCCTTACAATATCATCAAGTGAGGGAATCTTTGCAAAACTATGGCTTGCTAAAGTACTTCAAGCTGCAAAATATGAGAAAATAAGTTCTTCTACTCGAGTGTTTGATCGGGTTATGGGATAATGATGAGAAAACGTTTCGTATTGGATCACACATGCTTGATATTTCCATGGATTACGTGTATTTCCTGATGGGGCTCTTGAGGAGAGGAGCACCTATTCTTTTTTCTGGACATCGGTCTACCCCATAACCGACAGAGGCATATGTTGCCCAGTATTGTATACCACGGACAGGATTGGTAGGAGGGAGGATTGTCATTAAAGAAGTGAGGGATTTATCTCTTCGATAAATGATATTTTCTATCACAAAACTAGCAGGAAGTACTAGTTCCCACCTTGCTTCCAAGTCCCAAATATCCTATGTTATTCAGTGCTTGGAGCCCAGGATTTTTAACTAGAGTGCAGGGTTTTTAAGGAACATTGAGCAGATCTCCAAATGTCGAATAAGCATGAAGAAACAGTTTGGGCATGGATCCTTTTTGGTTTAATTTTTCTTGGAGCGAGTTCCACAGAAGCAACCGTAGGCTGGATTGATAGCACACCCCATGACTGAGCCCTGTATGGAGTAGTCGATGAGTCTTTCCCCTAGGTTGCGAAATGAACCCTTGGAATTTCAATTTACTGCTGACTTCTTTGCATGGTGGAGTAGGTATCTTTTGTTGATTGAGGATTTCCCGTATGCTGGGCTGGACTTTAGGAGCAGTGCAAATTTAGTGCTTCCCGAGGGTACACAGTAGGATGCATCAGGTATGAAAGATCATAACCTTGTAACAATATTTTTTTTATATATGTTTTTGGTTGTACGACGAGGGATCTAAGTCATTTTTTTTTCATCATGCAGACAGAGGTGCATCACATCTGACAAATATGACGACACTAGGACATCATGGAGATTCTCAGGCAACAACAAAGATTGACATTAGAGTAGGAGAAATCTGAGAGGTGGAGAGTAACCTTCGTGGTTTGACCATGGGTGTTCCTTCCATGAGGATACAAGATGTGTTGTTACACCTCCAAAGACATACAATTGGTGTACCTGAATGTCTCAGTCATTTGCTACGATGAGTGGTGAGATCATTCGTGTGCTATGTTGAGCACAATGTGGTGCAGGGAGACGAGTAGAGTCCCCAGACACTTTTAGTCTTTTATGATGATTCTATGGGCATAAAGCCCCATGTTTTTCCATCTTATGTACTTTTTGGATGATGTATTTTGACAAAAATTTCACTATCAAGATTATATATAAACGATTTTTGCGGTGGCTACTTATATTGTATTTTTTTGTTTTATGTGATTTTTTTATTTATATGCTTTATGTCCCAAATATCTATATGTGCGCAATGTACCAATCTAACATATAATTTTCTAACGAATCTGTAATCATGTTTATTTCTCTTGATATATCTCTATATTCTAGATATTCAAAAGATCTTTCGAGATGACGAACCCTTAGATGGAGACATAACAAAACTGGATTACGAAATGCGTATTCACGATTTAGTCAACGAACCACGAATTGAGAATCAAGGTTGATAATCAATTTAGATATACCTAGAGAAGAAGCTTCAGTTAAAAGGCTGATGACAACATGGTATTCTACAATGTTATTGGTCACAGATCCAAGGCAAATTCCTCTTGAACTCACTAACTCATCAGAGTGGTAAATGACCCAAGCTACATAAGCGATCTTATGGGTATGTCGACTAGTGCCATCTGCAAACCCAAAATAGATGGGAAAGGATGATGTCATATATACATTCAATTACAAAGCAAAGTATAAGCTACTCAGGAAAAAATCATGCACGTGAAAGTAAAGACACACCATATCAAAATCATATAGTACAATAATGTACAAAGCACACATGCGAGATATTCTATGCATAGTAATTCTTTAGGTAAATCCAATTTCGAGGCTCGTCGAGAGATAATCCATTGTAATACACTAACTCGTAGGAACCTCTTTGTAACAAACATTTTACGATGTATGGCCCGTACCACATGGGTTCTAACTTTCCTTCCCCAAGTTTGTCATGATCCTGATCATAGACTAGGACTAGATCTCCTTCTATGAAAGCATGAGGTTGGACGGAGTTATCATATTGAGTTTTGATGCATTTTTTATATGTCTSATTGATGAGARAAACATTGCGATAGGTTTCATCCATCTTGGTTAGATATAAAAATCRTTCCTCTTCAACAGAAGTATGGGGTRGGAGTTCTATAGTGATTTTCAAAGAGGGAATCTCACATTTGATAGGTAATACTGCTTCTAATCTATATACCAACTGGAAGGGTGTAAATATAGTGGTGGTTTTAACTGAATTTCAATAATCCCAGAGTGCAGAGAAGAGATGCAAATTCCAAGAGGTTTTGTTCACTCTCACAATGCGTTGAATCATGGTTTTAAGGACTTTGTTGATGGCTTCAACTTGTCCATTTTCTTGAGGATATTAAGGGGATAAATTTTCATGGAGAAAACTTAACTTGGTGCGCAATTATCCCATCATCTAGTTCTGGAAATGAGATCCATGATCAGCTACAATATCTTGTGGGACACTGAATTGAGCGATGATGTGATTTAACACAAAAAGTTTTGTAGTTCGGCCATCGTTAAGGAATCTAGGGATAGCCTCAGCCCATTTAGTAAAATAACCTACAACAACGATAATATAACCATGCCCCCTGGCTGAGGTAGGCTTACATTGCATGAAATCGATACCCCATTTGGAAAAGGGGTCGATTAATCTAGATTATGTTCAGAAAGAAATGAAAGTAGATAAATTACAACGAAATTCTCATGAAAATTTCCAGAAACAGAGAAATACATCAATATTTGATTTCTATTAATGAAATAATTAAAAGAGGCCGTAAAAATAAAGAGTGCAAGACTCACTAGAATGGTGGCAACTTTATCTCTAAGAAGATATGTGACGACTACGCTAATTCTCTAGAAGATCATTACAATGAGGCTATGCAGGCCTTTTTTTATGTTAAACAGGAATGTCAAAACCCTAGACATCCAAAAAGCTAACCCTAGGAGATGAAATGCCAAAAGTCACGTGGGCCCAGTTTGGGTAAGTTAGTACATTAACTTCCTGGGGTCATAACCTTTTCATACAATCTTTGTTTTAGGCGCGTGATAGCACGTTGGAAAGGTCTTTTCGAGAAATATGCATTGTGTCGTAAAAATATGACTCCGTTTACAATTTGACTATGGAGAGACAAAATAACATTGTTTAGGGCCTCAAAACGGCCCTGGAAGTACAACAAGATGTGGTGACATGAAAACATACAAAATAGGCCAGTTTGATTAGGTGGGAGGCCACCAATGTCCAAATGGAAGATGTGTAGGGCTCTAGACACCCCAGGAAGTGTAGAACCCACAATTACAAAGAAGTACAAAAGAACGTGTTGAACTAAAAACTGGAAAACAAAGCCAGTTGGAACAGGTGGGTGGCCACCAATATCCACCTGGATCAATCCTCCCCCCTTAAGAAGCAATGGTCTCCATTGCGTTGAGTTCCTAGTGAAGAGGGGAAAGCATGTTTTGAATTTGAATCTGGGTGAGTTGCATGCTTTGTTGGAGAAGTTGTGTTGCTTGCTCTGTGGAAGACTGTCACAAACTGGTTGTTGGTGGGGTTGAATATGCTCCACCAATCTATTGTCTCTGGGTTTGATGGGGCATTGTGTAGACACCATTATAGATGAAGAAAAATTATATTTTGTCTCTTTGACTATCAATTTTTGCTGGATAAAAGGTGTTGAGGCTACAGTGTTAGTAGCATTCTTTTTTGCATCCTTTGAACAGACTGTGAAGAGGATGAATTTTGCAGTATGAGAGATTACCTTGCGACATTGTTTTGGTGGAGTAGTAGTCAAAACTACCTATGGTATCCGATAGATATGACCTCCTAGAGTAATAATGACACTACGGGATCTAGACTCATAGACAACATGATGTCACCACATATATGGCTGGGCCAAAACCACATCACAGACATAAAGAGGGGAAGCATCACACATTACCTCATTCTTGAAGAGATAGATGACATAGGACATGCGACACTATTGGATGGCATGAATATCTCGTCCCTGCTGAAGCCACCCGATGTTGTATGGATGCGGGTGTGGTGTTGTAGACAACCCAAACTATTTGACGACCTTAGCTAGGATGAGGTTATTCAGGCTGTTCTTATCAACAATGAAATGCAACAGGGTCCCCTTCACCCACATATGTGAACGGAAGAGGTGCTCCCCCTCTTCAGGATATACTGATTATTTTGTTTTAATTGTTGTGGTTGCGACAATGGAAGTGGGGTCTGCATCGATGATCTTTATTTTTTCAATATTTTCTAGATCGGATTTCGAATCAAGGTTTGGCTCCGTGTCTTTGACCTTGACCACCAATGACTGTTTTGAGCAACATTCATCGATGTTGTGCTAAGGGATTTTGTGGAAGTCACACAACTTCCCTCTGTCATTCTTCGTCTTCCCTTTACCCTTTTTTTCCTATTTCTTGGACTGGTTGTCTAGAGGTTGTTGGTTAGGGCCCTCTTTACTGTTCTTTGGTTGTTGCATATTTGCAGACCCGAATTCCCATTTGTTCTGGTCCCTAAATTTCTGCTCAATTTCGAAAACATATCGACATGCAATTCCCAATGATGAGATGTTTAGAAAATCCATTTTGGTTTGGATGTACCTATGTAGAGCCCCACGGTATTTTAGAACCATATGGCACTCGGAGTACTTGATACCTAGCTTGGTGTGCAAGGTGTGGAAAGTATTTGTACACTCTAGCACTATTTGACTATTCTCTTATCACAGTGTTGTCCATATCATGTATTGGTCTTCATAGTTATAAATAGGATAGTACTGTTCTTTGACCACATCCAAAATAAAATCCCAAGTGGGATTGTCCCCATATATTCTAGATTCCTTTATGGAACTTTTCTCCCAGTACGTTTCCCACTAATGTTTGACATGGAGGAGATCCTTGAGGAGTTCGAAGGTGATCTTTTCCCTGTCGAAATTTTTTTGAACAGAGAAATAACCTTCTAATAGATTTAACCATTTTTCTAGGGCATCCACAACTATCTGACCTTCAAATATGGGAATATCAAAATTAACTTGTACTTTGAATTGAGAGGTTCCTCCAAAATGGTCACTTGATGAAGATGCACATGTTTATATCGATAGGCATTGAAGAATGTGTGCAAAATTTTCTATCATTTCGTCCCTCTATCACGCGAGAGCTTGCTCCAACAACAAGTTAATAGAATCTTCTACTCTACCATATTTATTTTATGCCGCCATCGAGGTTTTCATGGGTGTGAAAGAGTGATTGTCCTCAAGAGAGAAAAACTCGAGAACCAATTGGCTATACCTGGATCTCATCGGGGAAATGCACTGAAAAATGATCAAGAGCAAGCTGCTCTGATACAACTGATCCAGATTATGTTCGGAACGAAACGAAAGGAGAGAAATTAAAACGAAATGCTCATGAAAATTTCCCGAAACAAAGAAATACAACAATACTTGATTTCTATTAACTAAAGAATTGTAAAGAGACTGTAAAAATACAAAGTGCAAGACTTTCTAGAATGGTGGCAGCTTTATCTCTCAGAAGAGATGTGACGGCTACACTCATTCACCAGAAGATCATTAAAATGAGGCTCTAAAGGTATTTTTTATGTTAAATAGTAATGTAAAAACCCTAGACATCCAAAAACCTAATCCTAGGAGACGAAACGCCAAAATTCATGTGGGCCTCATTTTGGTAAGTTAGTACATTAACTTCCTGGGGTCGTAACGTTTGCATACGATCTCCATTTTAGGCACGTGATAGCCCGTTGGAAAGGTGTTTTCGAGAACTACGCATTAAGTTGTCAAACTCTGACTCCATCTACAGTTTGACTATAGAGAGACAAAATAAAATTGTTTATGGCTCCAAAATGGCCTTGGAAGTACAACAAGATGTGCTAACATGAAAACATACAAAATAGGCCAGTTGGATTAGGTGGGAGGCTACTAGTGTCCAACTTGAAGATGTGTAGGGATCCATACACCCCCATAAGTGTAGAACCTGCAATTACAAAGAAGTACATAAGAACATGTTGAGCTATAAACTGGCAAAAGGAGCTAGTTGGAACAGGTGGGTGGCCACCGATATCCACCTGGATCATCGATGGTGAAAATGGAATGAAGTGGAGTGGGGTGGGTATGTGCATTCTTCTGAAAGACCCGACAGGGTGGGAATTGTTTAAGGGCCTCAATGAAACCTTTGAATATGGAAGGCCAAAAATACCCGGCACACAATATTTTTTGGGTTGTAGCCATCCCAGATAGATGACCGCCAAAAGCTCCAGGGTGACAGTCATTTAAAACTTGTTCAACCTCTTCATGGGTCAAGCAACGACGTAAAACAATATCAATGCCACGATGGTACACATTTTTTCCAATGATAAGGTAGTGCTTTTAATGGTGTCTAATGTGACATATTTCATCATGTGAAATGGAAGGATCAAAGCATTGGGTCTGGAGATAGAGAAGAATGTCTCCATACCATGGATCGATTGTACTAATGAGGAACACGGATTCATTGACAAGGGAATTGTTGGGCTCAATATTCTCATTAGTATGGGGAAGATCACAAATTAATTCCGCAAAAACCAACGATTTCTTATCTTTATATTTGGCAAACTCGAGATCGAATTCTTGGAGAATGACGATCCATTTTGAATATTTTCCTCCAAGTACTTGACGAGTGAAGATGTGGTACATGGGGTTCGAGTCTACAATGACTATGGTAGTATGTAATAGAATATATTGGAGAAATATTTTGACGACAATAACTGTTGCCAAAGCCAACTTTTCGACATGTGAATAGTGGAGTTCGAGACCTAATAGAATCTTACTTAAATAGTAGATTACATGTTCGGTGTTGTCATCATCCTCTTGAACCAACACCATAGAAATATTGGAAGAAAAAGAATCCAAATAAAGGATGTAATCTTTCACATAGTTGGGTGGATGCAAAATCGATGTATTCATTAAAGCATGCCTTAGATCATCAAATGAGCGTTGAGTAGATGCATCCCAGATGAAAAGGGCATCTTTCTGAAGCAATCTCATAAATTCTTTAGTAATTTTGGCGTAATTGCATATAAAATGGTAGAGAAAGCTTTCCTTCCCTTGCAAACTTTGCACTTGTGTAAGGTTGTTGGGAGGGAGTAAAGTTATAAAAGCTTTGAATTTTAAGGGATCCAACCTAATCCCATCTTTGGATACTATGAAGTCGAGGAGTCGCCTTGATTCAATAGAGAAAATGAATTTATGGGGGTTAAAATATATGTTGTAAAACCCACATCTAAGAAATATGGTCGTTAGATGACCAATATGATCTCGTTGATGAGTTGAGTGAGCTGGTAGGTCATCGAGATAAGGTTCAATGATATGTTTGATGTTGTGGAACGCATAAGACATAGCCCATGAAAAGTGGCTCCAACATTTTTAAGGCCAAAAGGTAATTTCCAATAGGTGAAAGTCCCCCACAGATAGATAAAGGTTGTTTTTTGTTGATTAGTCGACAAAATTCTGATCTGGTTATATCCAGAAAATCCATCCATAAAAGAGAAAATGATGCTTCTGGCACAATTATCGATAGTTTGGTCAATAAAGGGTGTAGGGTAATTGTCCTTCGGACAATCCTTATTAAGATCCCGATAATCGACACAAACATGAATTGTCCCTTGTTTCTTGGCTACCGTAATGATGTTGGAAACCCATTCGGTCAGAGGGATGGGATAAATAAAACTATATTTTAATAATTTTTCGACTTCTGCCTTGATTGTCGCAGTTTTTTGGGGATGAACTAGGTGGAGTTTTTGTCTCATCGATTTGACTCTTGGGTAAGTTTTGAATTCATGCACAACGATCGAAGGATTTATCCCTGTAATTTATTCGTAGCTCCAGGAGAAGATGTCACATAATTATTTAAACAAGGCGGTAAAAGTTTCAACCTCTTTAGTTGAACAATTGGAACCTAGTTATATGTTTTCCACAATACCTTCTTTTATGGATATGTCGACATAAATCGTGTGAGAGATATTTCCCAAATTTCCCTCAGAGATGGTATCCTGAGTGAGTATCATAGATTGAGGAGAGCTGATGATATCAGTAGGAAATATAGAGGAATTATAGTTCTCAATCTCATCCAAACTAGGAAGAAAGGACAAACGATGATGGTTGTCATCCCATGGTGCCTTCTCGATACTAAGTATTTCCATAATAGATTCATCTGATAGAAAAATCTGTAGGATGTAATCGAAAGTGGAGGATAGAGAATATAACTAGGATGGTAGCGAATATGAAGTAGATGCTAGTAGATGTTGGTCATCCAGTGAAGGATAGGAAAAATGAATAGTGTCCTATTCGGCCTCTTCAAGACTAAGTGGCACAGCGTCACCTAGTGTATCAAACTCTAAGGGACTAGGTACAATCCATGGATCATATGATTCGAAGGATTGATGTACCATGGTTGAGATAATATTAATCGTTGCGATGTGTTGCGTGGTTGGAGGAAGAGGTGTAGGGAAATTACCCATGAGAGAAGAATATTTCAAGAGACCTACCCCAACACTTTCATAAGTAATTTTTGAGTCCCCCAGAAATGGAATATTGTTGGTTGTTTGAGTGTGAGCATCAAGGGTGAAATAATATAACTAATCGATGGTCACAATTTTACCTTGATGAGGGAATTGGACACGTTGAAAAACTAATGAAGAAACGAAAGTCATAGCATAGAATGAACTTCTCCCTAGAAACAAGTTATAATCGAGGGGAGCATCGACTACTTCAACATCTACAAAAACAATTTTTCCTCCCAATTGAACAACTAAATATTGTCATAATCAATGAGGTCGGAAACCTCTTCCATCAAATGATCTTAACATGGTGGTAGATTGATTAAGGCCAAGTAATTTAAGGCCTTTCCAACAAGCCAAGAACATGACACATGTGTAGGCCCCCTCATCCAAGATTGTGTGATGAATATGTAGATTATGGACAATGACGTTGATTTGGAAAGCAAGTTGGTGAGAGAGTCGTGATTTGAAATTATCCAGGTTGAATGTGATATTATTGGATGAATCATTATCTATAGCTCTGATGGTTGTCAAGAGAGTTATATGTTGGCTAGGGACACATTGTATAACTTTGAGAGCTTACATAGTGCAAGGTGCTTGGGACAAATCTTCAACAATGATGTAGTTTTGAGTGGCATGAGAATTAGGATTAAAGTTCAAGGTTTGGATTGTTCTCTTGGGTGGGCGTAGTATAGAGTCAAAACTTGGTTTCTCAATCTGTAGTGGTCTAGATAGAGGAGGAACTGAAGTGGATGGTTGATCTGGTGCAGCTCCAGTAGTTACATTTTCCTTGCTAGGTTTACCTGGTGGTGTGCCATATGTCATTATGTGAGTAGTCAAATCTACCCCATTGAACATATAAATGTGTGCACTCGATGAAGCTTCTTTCTTAGGAGAATGAATAGGTTTACTTCCTGTTGGAGGTGTAGGATTTTGTGCAACTAGAGAATGTTGTTGTGGAAAAGGATGTGTGAATACAATAGGTTGAGAATTTCCTTTAAAAAGTTTAGCAACTTCGTCCCGATGGGGACAGTCTCATGTTTAGTGATCTTCAACACAAATGACAAATGGAAATTTCAGTTTGCGCTACGATTTATTTTTCAATATAAGGTGGTTGTTCTTGTGTTTTTGGATGTTCGGTTTGATTATTATTTTTCTTGGGTTTATTCTTAGTTTTCATTTTCCCCTCTAATTGTTGTGGAGAAGAATATTAGACTGGATCCACTTTGGATACTTGAGTTGGGGTGGATTTTGATGAGAGTGGAGTCTACCCGATAGTTGGGGTAGTGATTGAATGATTGGTTGTGTTGGTCGACTGTGAACCAGACTCAATTTTGATGGAACCGATAACTCCATCCGAATGAGCGATGGGGGATGGTTTTGATGGATCAGTTGATGTACGAGGAGAATTTGGAATAAAGTACCAGATTGGGAGTAAATCAAATCCATATACCAAGCAAAAGCAATGGCTTCCTCTTCTGTGACTACACCACCCATGGCTACATCTTGAGCAATAGGGGGTAATAGAGATTTAGTGAACCATTCCGACAACAATTGGTTAGGAATGGTCGCTTTGATCAACCCCCTTCATCATCTCCATTCATGAATATGATAAGAAATATGTACGGAGTTAGTCTGGTAAAGGGAGTTCAATCGTTTCATGTTGGTTTCATAATGGATAGGTAATTGGAAGTGGGTGAGAAAATCCATAGAAAGTGAATTAAAATATTGAAAATTTATGCGTTGTAACTCAATGTACAATTTAGCCGCTAAACCTGTAAGTGTACGTTGGAAAAGACGTAAATAGATAGAATCATCCATTAATGAATTTGATGAACACCACAGATGAAAATTCATAACATGATTATTAGGTTCTTCACCAGGTTTGCCTTCAAATTTTGGAATATCAGAAGGTAATTTGGCAGAAATGACTCGCCAAAAAGGGGAGTGTAATATGGGATCATTGGTTAATCTCAACAAATCTGGTAGATCTAAAGTGGATAAGAACAATAATTGTTGATTGGCTTGAGGATGATACTAGTGTGGCATAAGAACACTAGTAGGACCATAAAATGGTTGTGGTGGATAGTTGTATCCAGCAGGTCCTCCCATATGTTATTGATTTTGACTAGCAAAAGTAGGATTGATTTGTTGAGGGATTTGCATAAAAGGAGAAGGGAAACCCATTTGTCCCTAGGGAGGATAACCAATGTAACTCAGGGGAGGATAGTTAGCTTTACTATTTTGAGTTGGATAACTAGTTTTCCCTTGAGGAGGGTAACTATATTGACCTTGAGGAGGGTAAGGAATTTTTCCTTGGAGAGGAAAATATGGTTGGCCTTAAGGACCCCAAGTGGGATTCGAGACCCCTAGAAATGGTTTTCCAGAATGTAATCTAGAAGGATTGGGATTTAATATTCCTCCTTGCAGGTTGGGTTTCAACGATTCTACATGATGTGGCTGATAAAAAAGTTCTCCCTAGGGTGGTCCCCATGATTGTGACAGGTTTCTAGTAAATGAAGCTTCGAGACCAAATGAAAACAATTGATTCTCAAGAAGAACCCACAATATGCGATCGTACCACTATGATTGGTTAAGCCTCAGAGGGATAATATTTGTTTATCTCCCGCACATGACCTCATGTTTAACCTCTATGTGAGAGGGGGATCCCAACTATGCTTATACGAAGGTTTGATTTTATCTCCCAATCAAAATATTCTTATTTTGCCTTGAATTCTTTGGAGAGTTACTCTCACAACCTATTCCAAAGCTCTAGTCCTAGTCTATTGTTGGTGTAAAGATCTAAGAAAATAAATTTTTCTAGTTCAATTTTAATTAGCGTTTATTTTCATGGTTGTTTGTTACACAAGGGTGAATGATAGTGAAACTGATGATGTTTGAGACTCGACTCCACAAAAAGGTAAAAGTAATGCTATGCAAACTTTATTTTCAATGAACTTCTAGATACGACAAGGAAAATATTTTTTTTTTCGTCACTAACAAACAATCAAGAATGCAAAATTTTATGCTATTTTGTTCTCAAACAAGAATTCAGACAATTGCCAAAATATGAAGAAGACCTTTTTAATATCCAAAACCAATGCATACAAATACTTATTTGTTTGATTGTGAATGAAAACTAAGATGTTTGTCTAATTCTTCATTCTTTCACTAATAATTAAAAAGGTTCAATATCGTGATTTGAAAAATTAAGAATCAAACAACACACAAACAAATACACTCTCAGCAGTAAACAAGAGACCGAAAGAAAAACAACTACCAAACTATTCACTCAAAGAAAAACACTAAGAATACAAAATTCACACTTTATACTCTTCATGAATTGAGTAAGGGATAAAGGATAAATAAAACAATAGATATATAATCAATGATATTCCCTATGAAAACCTCCAATCAATCAGATAATCGAGAAACCAACTTTGAGGAAAAAAGGGTCAATTTTGCAAAAAGGAAGCACAAACTCAATAACGACTAAAAAGAATGAAAGATAGAAAATTTGAGTCAAACAGAGGACAATATCAGACATAATAAGATCTGAGTTAGAGAAAGAGATCCAAATACTATACCCAACAATCAAGAAAGCCTGAAATTTCCCAAAGAAAGGAAAATCAACGCTCTAGTAACCAAAGCATAAGAGTGTTGTAGCGCTCCCTAGTATAATCTAGGGGATCGAAGATTAAGTAACAACACTCTGAATTGAACTGCAGAGGGGCACTAGCTCTATGGAAAGTTTGAGAAAAAGGATAAAAAGTATCAGTAACTCAGGAAAAATTCAATAAGAGGCTCCGTGAGACAACTTAGCAAAGACAAAAGAGATGTAAAGACAAATTAAATCAACAAATAGGATCTAAGGATAAACAAAGGCCATAGACGAACCAAGGAAATAAAAAATTAAAATTTTTATCCCTAGTGGAGTCGTTAATTTATGTTACATAAATATTCCCCTACAGATAGGTGAACTTTCCATTGGATTACTGACCCTTATACCAAGACAAAAATAATCATTTGGACACTACCATTCCAAAAAATCATTTTTCTCATTGAAAAAGAGAGGAGAAGGTAAAGTAGGATGTACTATGTTTATGATGTTTTTCCTAGCTACTCCTATCTGAAATATTGATCCAACTCTCGACACAGATAAATACCTCCAATGAACAACAAGAAATAAGCAACTTCCTTCTACTCTAATGGATTAGGAAAAATAAATTCATCTATGCAAATTGAGTTAAAGATAGACAAGCACATGAAACCACATAATCGAAGTAAATAGGCCAAGTATATTAGATGAGAACTTCAAGAAAAAACTTACAATCTTTAGATGATGTTGCAACAACCTCTCCAATCCCTCCTTGTCCAACCCTTGCTCGAAATATCCACAACCAAAATAACAATGATTTGTTGATTTTCTCCTTCTGTTTTACCATGGGAATGCCTCCATTTATAGGCTTTGAGAGGCTCAAATTCCCTGGGTATATTTGGAATTAGTTGAGGATATGGCTCTAATAGTTGTGATATCTTCCTTAGATGCATCCCTAGAGTTATATTCGAGCCAAACCAACTCGATCCATCCATAGTTGTCTTTAGAATAAAATGAGATTTCCTCCAAGATTTCCTCAACCAACTCAACGCTCCCTTAGAATGGGAAACATAGAGCTACAACGATCCCCCTGAGATGGACAATGATCTAGTCTTTTATGGTTTTACTTTAACGAAACAATTCCAATAAGTCATGATTGAATATATGAAAATCTCCTCCTAATATTTTCAAAGATAAAGAATGTAGTTGAAATTTATGTGAAAATCTCAAGTCAACTTTCTTCTCTTAAGAATTCTACCCTTCTAGTTATTGTTAAGGCCCTTGGGACCCTATGTTAAGGCCCTAATAACCATGCATTATTAGTTTATTTGTTATATTTGTAGGTCAAGTAGAACATTTTATTGTACCATTTCATTATAATTATACCCTTTGTTTCTATATATATATACCAAGGAGACCTAATATTACGATCATCATGTCTTGTCTTGGAATTGGATTCATTGTAAAAGGAGGTCTCTCCTTCAAAGTGGACTATATTCAATTGAATTTTTATCATTCTCAAGGTGTTTGATTCATAACTCTTGGTATCAAAAGCATTGATCTTAGGGTTTTGCTGCTTCAAGCGAGTCATCATGGAATTTTCTCTATAATATTTTTTCTGGGACACTTTAGACAACGAAATTTGAAGGTTACTCAACATACATATCAAAGTACGTTTGGTAAAAGTTTAAGGTTATGGTTCGTTACACTTTAGAAGATATAGCCTATGAACAATAGGGTTTGTGACTCATCTTGAAATCCATTTTAAACGAGTCATCTTGGAATTTTCGCTATAACTTTTTTGGGGGGCAGTTTCAAATAGTGAAATTTTTTGGAGACTGAGGAGACATGTCATAGTACATGTGGTTGACATTTCCTGTTCTAGATCGCTATAATTTTGGATATACATTCCATTTAAAACAAGGTTTGTGACTAATCCTAAACTCAATTATCTTGGCATATTCATTGTAACATTTTTTAGTGAAGTTTCCAACTCTGAATTTTTTAGAATTCTGAGTTGACATAGTGCAGTACATGTGGAAATTTTTTCATATTTTGATTCATTATATTCTATGATATATTTCTTGTGGAATTTAGGGTTTTTGCACAAGTTATTTCCTAGTGATTTTAATAAAAATTTCTATGGTTAGCAAGCTCATTTAAAAAAAAAAAAACTTTGGAGACGTTTTCTAGGGTATTTAAATAACATAGAATTTGTTGTTCAATGGGTAAAACCTACGCTCGAGAAGAATAAATGTAGGAAATACACATGGTCTCACGTCATTGGAAACAGATTGTTTCACCTAGTCTAAAACTTCTTTAACCCCTATCCATAAGTGATGCAGGATCATCGCTCCACCTCAACAAAGCATCAACAAGACAATGCATCCACACACCAGGAGGGAGCGAATCCCAAAGAGGATGCACCAGTCCCTTCAAATTTCAGCCTAAATTAAAAAAAATTAATGTAACTAAATTTTTGAGGGCTCAAAGAAAGCCGAGCCCATGCAAAATTTTTAGGCTGAGTATTGTAATGGGAAGTGTCGCCTTTAATGGCTAACAGGTAGATGGATCTAGGTTTGATTTGAACTAGATTGCCATTGAATGCAATTCAATGTAATTAATGAGAGTCAGGTAGGTTGAGGAAGGCTTGAGGAGCCCCTATTTTGTAAAAGATCAATGTATCAAATTCATGAGTGTTAGGATTTAGTTGTAATGAGAGAATTAGAGAGCTCAAGAGAGGAGAGTAAGCACTGAAGACTCTGTTGCAGTCCATCCTTTGTAAACACTTGTACAGAACATTAAGAGATCAATGAAAAGAGTATTTTTTTCCTACATACGAGGTCTTCCATGTATGTTTATTTGTTTTCTGAATATATTTGAGTGTTTACTGTGTATTTTATGAATGATATTAGTACATGTATGAATGCTTCATTTGAAATATTAGATAAACTTCTCTATATTTCTGTGAGTTTGCTGAGTGTTCTTGGCTCTCAAGGATTGTGCAAGGAGTGCACACCATAGTTAGAGAAAACTTTGTGAAGCTAGTGAAAGGAGTGCACTTGAAATCTCTTTTGAGTTCAGAAAAGAGCATTCTAAGTGGGAATACCAGAATATTTCTCAAATCCAGGAGAGAAAACCGGTGCAAGGAATGCACAATTGAGAGTTGTTGAATACTCTAATAGCTCTAGAAGGAATGCATTGAGAAAGCTGCCAGTAGGGAACATGACTTCCTTTGAAGAAAAAAGGACTAGGAACCTTGTAGTTGGAGAAATTCAAATCTCAGGAGAATAGTGCCATTTCGCACAGAGGCTCTGGAAGGAGTGCATCAAGTGAGTGCAAGGTGTGCACAGGAAGAATTTTGGAAAATGTTTTAAGTCTGAGTTTTTTAGAAGCTCAGAGTGCAAAGAGTGCACAGAGGAAACACTATGTTAAGTGTTAGTCAAATTCAAGGAGAAAGCGCAAGGAGTGTGCCAGAGGTGAGTGGCTTCAAGTCCACAAAATCTTACAAGGAAGAGCATTTTCGCTGGCAGGAGGGAAGAAGGGTTTCATCAAGGGAGAAAAGGGTCGAGACCCTTTGAATTTTTAAAAAAGTTCAAAGCTCAAAAGAGATAGCTAGTAAAGGGGTTACACAGGAGGGACTTGGAAAAATTCCTAAGTCTGAAAGCTTTGAAGAGTTAAGAGGAGGAATTCTAGATTCAAATCACCTTGAGTAGACAAGTTCGGGGGGGAAAGCATTACAACAAACACAGTCAAGGGTCGAGCCATTTGAAGACCCGAAGAAATCCTTCATTGAAAGGAAAATTGAAGCAACCGTGAAGGATGAGATACAAGAGTTGTTGGATCGACTACGGGAACAGATCCAGATCCAGATCCCAACCACAAGATATGGGCACGAGCTACAACAACCGTCTGATTGGGAGGTAAGTAGCATGGGATTTAACACTTAGTGTCCTTCAGACTTTGTTAGTTCGGAGGCATAAATTGTTTTGGAGACTAAATTTCTCAGAGCTCCGAAGGCTGGAGCACATCATGACCATTGGTGTAGGAGGATGCGTGTCATTGGATTTCTAGGTCCGTAAGTATACTAATCCAGAGGAAATTGGCTAAGGAGTTGTGCAGGATTCCTGAAGTTCCAGGATCCAAAGTGAACTAGGACCGTTCGTTCCCAGGATGTGTGGAAATAGATCCGAGGATCCAAAGGAATAACACTCCAGAAGAAGTAAGGTAAGTTTGAGTCGAGAATTCCCAGAGGGACAGAGGCCAAAGTCCATCTGAGCCATCCATCACAGTGGAAACATGTCAGAAGATATGTAGGCCTTGAGCCTTAGTACTCCAGAGGGTTTTCGACTAAGTGTTAATGGAAGACTCCCGAAGGGCCAGGAGCTAGAGAGAATCTCAGTCGCCTGTCGAAAGGGATGATTGGAACACAGATCTAAGCTCTGTTAGTTTGGGGTTCATAGGAAGTAAAGCGCATAAAGTGAAGGGATTCTGAAGGCTAGAAGGCCGAAATTGAGTCCTGGCCATTGATCAGAGAAGACACATGGAGGGCAGAAAGTTCCTTCACCAATTCGACATTCGGTGGGATAGTGAGTTGGAGGAGCCAGAGTTCCCAAAGCCCCGGGAGATGAAATTAATTTGGAGCTTTGATTAGGCGGGACACACGTCAGTGGATAATGCACTCAAGGAGACCACCAGTCTGGGGGATCAGGAGTGTATTGTGTTCAACCCACCCAAAGACCAAAGGCCAAAGCCAATCCTAACCGTTGGTTTCCAAAAGACATGTGGAAGGTAAGCCTGGATTCCACTAGTGTAACGTCCCCAACCACCCGACAGGACGAGAAACCCCATAGTGGAAACATCTTTCTTCCGTGACACCATTTTTTTAACGTTCCTAGCCTTAAACAAAGAGGCCAGGAAACATTACCTCAGAAACTAACATGCTCGAGGATACATGGATATATTTCTAATGTAATTTTAACTAGACATTAACATTTTGTACATACACATATTCTTGCGGAAGAGACAATAACAAATACCAATATTTAATGAATGATTTATGTTATGATATCACACAAATTAATGTAGAAATAACAGTAAAAGAATACATGTAGTAATCACACACAAAACCATAGATATAACAACATATACAAATACATAGCATGTAAATGAACAAAGAAATGGGTACTTATATTTTAATTGAGGACTACCAACTGCATGTAGACCTTACACGAACCTCCCAGCCTTAGACCGCGCTCCTCGTCACNAACTAGACATTAACATTTTGTACATACACATATTCTTGCGGAAGAGACAATAACAAATACCAATATTTAATGAATGATTTATGTTATGATATCACACAAATTAATGTAGAAATAACAGTAAAAGAATACATGTAGTAATCACAGACAAAACCATAGATATAACAACATATACAAATACATAGCATGTAAATGAACAAAGAAATGGGTACTTATATTTTAATTGAGGACTACCAACTGCATGTAGACCTTACACGAACCTCCCAGCCTTAGACCGCGCTCCTCGTCACACTCAGCAGTGGGTCAACCCGATCTGGGACTAAACTCCACTGGGCAAGGGATTCCTAGGCTTGGCAAGGACAACAGGGAAGTCACACAGAACAACAGGAAGGATTTTCTCCCAAGAGCCACTTACAACCACAACCCACAAACCCTCATTCTTCATACCCTTGCTCCACTCCAAGAGTTTACACCTTCACTATCACAAGTCCATCGGCTGCTACACCTCCCTTTCCTTAGGCTTCAATGACAAGTTGGACCGGAAGTCTCAAAGTATTGTAGCTGCTACGAGACTCTCTCCAAGAGAACTCACTTCCCCAACAAACTCTCTCACCTGGGGAGAGTTGCTCATAGGCTTTACAACCTTCTTCTTCAATTCAACTCTTATGTCAAATGGACATGGGTGATGTCAACAAAAAAATTCGGCTAATGCACAGGTGATGGTAACAAATGAAAATGTGTAAGGACATAGAATATGGAAACAAGCCATGCTCATCCAAGGAGATGCATTGGAAGAAACAACCAACCACTAAGACACAACATGATCTCAAGAAAACACAGGTGCATCTGGATTCATAGTAAATACATAGGATAACTCAAGTATATATGTAGGTTACAATGGCACATGCATCAGTGGGGAGTATGGCTGACTTCCAAAGTGGCGACCACCACTAGATTTTCCAAAATGGTGAGAATGGTGAGAATGGTGAAAATCATGAGAATGGTGAGAGTGGTGAGGGAACCCCCTCAATGAGTTGAATTTCCCACCAAAAAACTGCATGCGCCTAGGTTGACACATGTCTCCCTGAAGCTGCATGAGCTCCACTTAACACTCGTCCCCTTTCCCCAGGAACTTAGGACAACACTGTTAATTCAAACCTTAGCCATTAGTAAATAATAATATAATATTATTCCTTTAAAGGTAAGCCCTCTAGCTTAGCCCCTATTCCTAGACACTTAGCCCCTTCCCTACCTAGTGGAGCTTAGTCCCCCATAACTCTTTCTTCATGGAGGGTCTACACGCAACGATGTAATTTTTATTAATGATGAGAGTATTTACATATACAAAAATCAGGCTCATTGGACTTAGCATCTGGGCTCTCCGGCCTAATAAACACATAAGTCTCTCAGTTTGTAACCACTCAACTCACCATCCTATAAACATAATTACAATTCAACAAGGGCTCAGCCTTGGGGTGTTATAATCCCTTCCCCTTATTTTTTCACTGTCCTCAGTGAAACTTATTTACACAACAACAACAAGATTTCCAAAATATTAAAAAAGATGTGGGTATTCTTCCCGCATAGCATCTTCATGCTCCCATGTTGCATCCTCGGTACCGTACCAGGTCCAATGAACCTTTACAAGATTTACGACTCGATTCCAGAGATACTTTCTCTTCTAGTCCATTATGTGCACAGGCTTCTCTTGCAAAGCACCTTCTTCCTCAACCTGAATCACATTCCAATCAATCACATGATTAGCATCAAGTATATACTTCTTGAGAAACGATACATGAAATACTATTACAGGTGAATCCTCCTGTGGACAAGTGAATTCCCTCTTGGTATCTAGACCCCTAAAACCAAGACAGAAAGGGTGATATCATTGATCACCGACATCCTTTTAGATCTAATCATGCTAATGAATGAAGAGGAAGAATAAAAGTGTACCTTTTTAAATGGCGTTTATCCTCGCAATGTCTAAGTTGAGATTCAATCCCAAGCTCCTCGATAGGTCCTGTAGAAAAAACAAAGATACAACAAGCTTCCTATTCTACTGAGATTAGCTCAAATACAGATTTATCGACTGAAGACAAGTTCATGTGGAACAAACATAAACTTGAAAGAAACATGCAAATCATGTATGTATATTAATGAGAACAAATGAAGAGTACTTACAATCCTCTGATGAAGGTTGAAAAACTTCTTCCAGCTCTCCTTGTCCAACCCCTTTTCTCAAGTAATCTACACAGATTATGCTTCAATGACCTCTCACTTATGGGATCATAAGTTTGGTGTAATTCTCAATCTCCATATATTATATGTTGCCTATGAGATCATAGGTTTCATACCTCCAATCTTTTCATGTATCATCTACCCTTTCACCATGAGAAGGCCTCCTTATATAAGCTTGGAGAGGCCCAACCACTTGAGAGATATTTGGGATAAGTTGAGGATTCCTCTCCTTCAGTTGTGGATCTCCCCTAAGATCGTGTCTTGAACTCATATTTGAATCCAACCAACCTCAGAGATTGAGGGGATTCTCCTTTGATTTCCTCCAACAAACCAAATTTCTCCCAAAAAAGGCCAGCACTCCCTCAAAAGGGACATAGAGTGTTGGAACTCTCCCCTAGAAGAGGGTACAGAGCACTAGCGCTCCCTAACAAAGCATAGGGGAGTGATCCCTTCCAAAAATTGACTTTTTAGTGGTTTTTCCAGTGGCAAAATGCTTGTACTCCTTGTCAATTGATTTCTCTTCTTCAAGACTAGTCTTTGATGTGTCTTAAGTGTCCTTATGATGTCGTTAGAGGCATGGCATAGGAAATATGGAAGTATGATGTTTTTGACACTTGCGACACTTGTGGTCAAGATGTGACACTTGTGGAAAAGATGTGACACATACAACACTTGTAATGATGACACCTGCGACACTATTGAAGTGAGTAATTTTGATGTGTAAAAGATTTCCCCCCCAAAGTGCGAAGTCAGAAGATGATGATGACTGAAGTAATTTGTAGACCTTTTCRAGCAAGTTTATGGACATAGAGAGAYTGGAAAAAGTTGCACACAACCATCAAACAAATATTATGACATGTTTCAAACCCAAGGCAGGCATACCTATGCTTGAGTGATAAAGAGTTTTTCAGGTATAGCCACCATAGAAAACACYGTGGATCCATAATTATATTGAMAAAAAGGTATAKCCACTAAACATACAATGTAKATCTATACTTCCATGACATGAACTGATTGTATCCATGAAAAATACACTGTGGATAGCCATGAAAAATGCAYTGTGGATCTATGAGATGACAAGACATAGCCACGGACCAATACAAAGTGGATCTAATTGACAATATATGTGTCAATATTCAAGAGAAAATCTGTCGCAACCTAGGTAAAGKATATACAAGAGTGATAACTCAACCCAGGGTCTTCTTACCGATCTTGATGTAGTACRMATCTAACCTTGTGAATAGATGTCCTGAYGTCGAACATGGTAGAAACCACTTGATTACTAGTCAATGAGGTAAACCGTTAACAAGTGCGAGGGAAATCACCATTGATGTCAATGATTCCCAAGGTACCCTAGTACATTCCAGCGAATGTGAATAGATGAGATAAAGTTGAACATATGTGGAATCATTCGAATAAGGGTCAATGCTGTAAACCCATTGTCGGAAGCGAGGAGGCCTGCCATTGAGGCATGCAAGTCCCAAGGTACTAATTGGTTTCTAAGTATAATTCCCGGATAATGTGTTAAAGTCGATAGGAACAGACTCGACGCAGGAGGGCCTTGATGTATCCCCCATCAATGAAACAAAATTGACACATAGATGTAAATTGGTAGATCAAATGAACATGGATTGACACAAGTATTGAAACAATATATTTGTGATGGCTGACTCTTGAGGCAGATACTTCCCTTGAACACTGAGGCATGACATCATAAACTTGACATAGACCAAAAATTTATAATGCAATGGATACTGTGACTTACATCGGGTGACCCAAAGGAGTAAGGAAACTCAAAGGATTGGTTCAGTGCAGAGGTTCAGTAGATTGGAATGTGTGCAAAGATAAAATGTCGTGTTCAAGGGCGACTGTAAGGTTACTAGTAAAGTTCTCAAAAACTGCTTGGCTTGCTTCCTTCAATTTTTCCCCCATCTAGATAGATGAGTACCTCTTTTTTATTTAATGAGCTCGAGGAGGGTAACACATGTTTTATATAACTCACCTTCGGTAAGTTCCTCTTCCTTTGTTTAACGAACTGGAAGAAGTAAGGGTTCGATCCCATATGAGCCCTTCAATGTATGATTGTTTTAATGAGTCCAGAGAAGGTAAACTAGGTTGTTTTTTCATATTTAGAGAGTCTGAAAATGACTTAAAGATGACTCCAGGGTTGTCCTTTTTCGTAATGTTAGTCTCACAAGGCCGAAAAAGACATAAATTATCACTTGAAAGACACTCTTTCAAAACTTTTAACTCATGTGAAAGGAATCAAGATCACTCAACAACCTTTTCACGTTTAGAGAGTCTGAAAAGAGATTAAAGGAGACTCCAAGGGGTTCCTTTTTCTTGTATCCATGCGAGCCCAAAAAAGAGATAAAAGGTTGCTCGATTACATTCTCATGTTTTTACGAGTGAAAGAAAAAACAAAGACTAAGCTTGGTATGCCCCCAGCTTGAAAGCTAGTGGCTTAAATCCAGAATGATCATCAAAGGCTGGAGACATGCCCCCCAAGCTTCAATTCATTCAACGACTTTGAGGTTGTCACCAATTTCTATACTAGATGGAGAAAAAGGATACAGGTGGATGAAATGAAGGTTCAAGTACGATACTAATGAAATACTCGACTTGACATCTACGAGATCTGGCGAAAGACTCAAATTGACAGGAGAGGTGATTGTTTCATTTTTTAATGAACTTGACATGAGAAAAAAAACTATGCTTAGGGATCCGTGTTTAATACCCATATTTTTGTTTCATTTTTTAATGAGCTTTCTACAGAGAGGAAAACTATGCTCAAATCCTCTATTTCATTTTTTAACGAGCTTGCCATAGAGAAAAGAAACTATTCTCAAAGCTTTTGTTTCATTTTTTAACGAGCTTTCCACAAAGAAGAAAACTGTGCTCGTAACCTCTATTTCATTTTTTAACGAGATTTCCACAGAGAAGAGAAACTATGCTCATTGAATATTCTTGATCATGGCTTCCAAGAGGATAACGCTCTGGAAGGACACCATGTCAAGGGACAAAAATCGGTCATGTCTTCCAAGAGATCTTCACTGGATGAAAGAAGAATGCTCTAGAAGGAACACATGTTGAGGGTCTCGTCAGGGGTAAGGAGATCAAGCTCCAATAACCCTACCGAAGAGATCACCATGTCAACTACCGGATCTAAGTCATCAGAAGTTGAATTCATGGGAGACAATGCCACATAATTGACCTGTGGTAGAGGTGATATCGACTGCATATAAGGCCCATTTAGGGAGGTCATTGGGTTGATGTTCAAGTCAGGGAAAAAAAATGAAAGTTGATCAATAGTCACCATTCTTCCATCACGCGGGAAAGATATCACACAGAAAAAAAGTGGACACAATAGATTTCATGGCATAGACATAATCTTTCCCAAGGAGTAAATCGACATCCAAGGGGTCCTGGACTACCATAACATCAATAAAGATATATTTCCCTCCCAAAGTTATGGGAAACTGAGGAAGGATCCCTAAAGGGTGACTGGTTCTTCTGTTAAAATCCAACAGATTCTGGGTAACTGGCACAAGCTGAGGATAACCCAAAGATTTCCAAGCAATAGAGGAAAAAATACTAACACACGAACCTTCATCTATCAGTGCATGAGGAACATCTCGACCGCAAACTTTTATTGTAATATTGAAAGGCATGTGAGAGGGAAGACGAGGTCCAGTTAGCACACTCCAATAAAAAAGGATGGTGTCATTACTTGGAAGGGTTTTCGCAGGAGAACGAGGAATGCCCCCCAACATGGTAGATCCTGTACCAACAAGAAAAATGTGGGCAGTATCGGGTTTACTCTCTAGAGGGAGAGTAGGATCGATTGATGATGGGATCAAATCGACCACCTTGGCACTCTTCAAAGGAAGAGTGGGATTGACTGATTATGTAACCAGAGCAACCACTTTGGCACTTGTCAGAGGAAGAGTGGGATTGACCGATGATGTAATCGAAGAAACCACTTTGGAACTCGTCAGAGGAGGAGTGGGATTGACCAATGAAGTTACCAGAGCAACCACTTTGGGACTCTTCAGATGAAGGGTGGGACTAACCAAGGAATGAACTGGATCAATCACTTTAACACTCGTTAGAGGAGGAGTGGGATTGATCGATGAAGTAACCGGAGCAACCACTTTGACACTTCTCAAAGGAGGAGTGGGATCGACCAATGGTGGAATCGGGTCAACCACTTTGACACCCTTCGGATGAAGGGTGGGACTGACCAATGATGGGACTAGATCAATCACTTATGTTTCACTTTCCAAATGAAAAGTGGGGATGATCGATGACGAAAATGGATCATTTACTTTGGTGAGTGGTTCAACCAAGGATGAAACTAGATTGACCACCTGATCAACTGGATTGACCGAGGATGGAACCAGATTGACCATTCCATCAACTAATGATGGGTTTGTAGAAAGCTTACGATAACCAGTTGGAAGTTGAAGCTTTTCCAAAATAGAAGAAGCCTTGTCCATGCGAGAACAAAGGTGAGAAGAATGATCACCTTTGCATAACATGCAAGGGAATTTGACAGTTGTCTTCTTCTTACTAACCTTAAAGTCACTAGTTGACAGGGTATCACCGGCATGACCAGCAGGGGCCGATGATATGGAGGACCACATTTCTAAGACCTTGGGAATACTAGGGAAATCCCTCAAAAAGTGGTCACCCTTACAAATACTGCAAGGGAATTTGGGTTTCAGATTCTTTGTTTTAACCTTATCTATCTTATCAACACTCCCAGTTAAGGATGATTTTAAGGATGGAAATTTATTTTAAAATTTATAAATGTTGGCGAATCTTACTAAACCTTCATATGCCAACTATAAATGTTTGGCGATATTTTTGTAAAAATATTCATATTTTTAAGGATTTTATATAGTTTGTATAAAAGTTTGGCAATTTTTAAGGTAAAATAATTTTATCCTATAGAATTTGGGCGAATTATTTTTAGAATGGCGAATATTTTCTTGGGAAAAACCATGGAAAATTAGCCCATGAGCAAAGTTTAGCCCCTAAAATCATCTATGCTCCCAGTACTATTAACAGTAGCTCATTGCTTAGATCCAACATTTGATGTAGTTGGAGGCTTGGTCCCTTTCTGGTTCTTCTTCTTCTTCTCTTTATATTTCTTCTTCTTCTTATCAATTTGGCTACTCGCTTGAGAGATTTCACTAGGAGAAGAAGGAGAAATGGAAGGAGACTTGACGGATGAAGAAGGTGAAAGGTCTACATGAGGTTGATGTGTGGGTGGTGTTCTTACATATGAAGCACCTACATTTGAGATGGCTGGAGTGGAAAACAACCATACCGATAAGCCAATTGTGAGACCTGGAAGGCTCAAAGTAGGATGTAAGGAGGACCAACGTTTCCGTAAAAAGGAAAAACAAAGGGTTCCCCTGGAAAAGGGGTTCCTTCATTGGTCATCCTGGGAGATGATACCATAAAAATAAAGCTCCAACCTAGATTCTGCTAGGGAGAACAAATAGCACATGTTAAAAATCTAGTAAGCAAGCAAGCAAACAAAACCTTCTCACAATGAGCACACTAGTTGGTGATGAAATCCAATGTCATGGGAACAAAGTAAGAAGGGTATGAGATAGAGCAGGTGGAAAAGTTACATTGACGACTTGCTTAACGGACTTACACCCTGGTGCAATCTCCCACACATAATCGTGGGTATACCCTCCAAGGAGTTGGAGTGAGTTTGGCCAACGTCGATTCCAAGTACCATGAAGACTGGCCCCTCCACAGTCACCTCATGCAAAGACCCTAAAGATATAGGCCACTAAGGTTACCAACTACAACAGTGATGCCTGGGGAAACAATCGACACTCCGAAATCAACTTGAAAGTCTTCCACTCATCATTGTGGGTATACCTTCAAGCGACCCCCATAATATGCGCAATCTCTACACCAAGACCAACAAAGCAGGGTGAGTAACTCTGCTAGTCTCAATGCGACCTCAGGTTTGACCCTTGTGTGAGAAGGGCTTCCCAGGACAAAATGTAGCAATTGGATTTCACCGCTCCCTAACACAAGATCCTATGTTTGTTTGCAGATTTTGAAAGTTATCTTTCACACCTAGTCAAAATCCCTAAAACTAATCTAATGTAGGTTTTCCACCAGAAAATGTAAAAATATCTAATCAATTTTAGTTTAGTGCTTGATTTTTAAAGTTGTTGTTACTTAAAAGGAAAATGGTGTGGAAAATATGGTGTTTTGACTGACTCGAAAGTTATGCAAAGAGATGAAGATGCAATATTTTCATTTAGATGAAAGATATGCTACGAGAAGGAGAAAAAATTCATCATTACAGATGCACAATGTCCCAAAATGTAAAAAAACATGCAATTTCGCTACTTTAAATGCAAGCATTGAAGGAAGACAATAAAATGTGAAGAAGAATCCAAGAAAAGATAAGGAGAATAGAGAAACCATTCAAAACTTAATTGCTTGGGAAGATTACCTCAAAGATCAAATCAAAAAGTACAAAATACCTTTGAATCTCCTTACAAAAGTTTTCACTTAGTCAGATAAATGAGAAGAAAACAACAAATTGACTCTAAATCAACGAAGACAAAGAGTGACTTCTAGGTAAGCAAGAAAAATGTCAAAATTCTATAAAAAAAAGTGATAAATTCTTAGAAAGCAGAGTGTTGAAGGCCAAATCAAGGATGTACTGATATGATAAGACTCTGAGCAAGTGCCAAAAGAAAAAATTGAACTTCAGAGAATGAAACCCTAGAGGATTTTGCACAGAAAAGGGGTAGCACTCTGGTATAAGGGACGCCAGACCATTCCAACACTTTGTGTAAGCCTAGTAGGGAGCACAAATGCTCTGATAACAAGGGTAGGGGGGGTGGTGGCCTCTAAAAATTCAAAAACAATTCCCAGAAAGTCAAAGAATCAAGAAAAATCAGTCAATCAATTTGAAGGTGATGAAATCAAGATCCAATCAAACAGATCTAAGAATCAAAGACAACATGGAGAAGGTCAAGAAGTGGGAAAAGGGCCAAAACAAGATCTAGGAAAGGAAACAAAAATCAGAGCACCTCCTCAGTGGAGTCGCCAATTTCTGTTATAGGTGAATCCTCCTGCGGACAAGCAAATTCCCTCTTGGTATCTAAACCCCTATAACCAAGACATAAAGGGTGCTATCATTGGTCACTCACATCATTTTAGATCTAATCAGGGTAATGAATGAAGAGGAAGAAGAAAATTGTACCTTTTTAAATGGTTTTTTTCCTCCCAAAGTCTAAGTTGAGCTTCAATCCCAAGATCCATGATAGGTCCTGTAGAACAAACAAAGATACAACAATATTACTATTATACTGAGATTAGCTCAAATACAGATCTATCTACTAAAGACAAGTTCATGTGGAACAAACATAAACTTGAAAGAAACAGGCCAAGCATGTATGTATATTAATGAGAACAAATGAAGAGTACTTACAATCATCTGATGAAGGTGCAATAGCTTCTTCCAACTCTCCTTGTCCAACCCCTCTCCTCAAGTAATCTACAATGATTATGCTTCAATGGCATCTCACTTATGCGATCATAAGTTTGGTGTAATTCTCAATATCCATATATTGTATGTTGCCTATGAGATCATAGGTTTCATACCTCTAATATTTTCATGTATCATCTACCCTTTCACCATGAGAAGGCCTCCTTATATAATCTTGGAGAGGCCCAACCACTTGAGAGATATTTGGGATAAGTTGAGGATTCCTCTCCTTCAGTTGCGGATGTCCCCTAAGATCATGCCTTGAACTCATATTCAAATCCAACCAACCTCAGAGATTGAGGGGATTCTCCCTTGATTTCCTCCAACAAACCAAATTTAACCCAAAAACGACCAGTTCTCCCTCAAAAGGGACACATAGTGCTGGAACGCTCCCCTAGAAGAGGGTACAGAGCATCAACGCTCCCTAGCAGAGAATAGGGGAGCGCTCCCTTCCAAAAAATGACATTTTAGTGGTTTTTCCAGTGGAAAAAGGCTTGTACTCCTTGTCAATTGATTTCTCTTCTTCAAGACAAGTATTTGAGGTGTCTTAAGTGTCCTTATGATGTCATTAGAGTCATGACATAGGTAATATGACATTATGATGTTTTCGACACTTATTACACTTGTGGTCAAGATGCGACACTTGCGGACAAGATGCGACACTTACAACACTTGTAATGACGACACTTGCGACACTATTGAAGTGAGTAATTTTGATGTGTAACAAATACATTATGAACAATCATGGATGTAGGAAATGAAATCATATAAGATACTTGTCCAATCCTTTCTAATATTTCAAATGGTCCACAAAATCTGGCTGCGAGCTTGGAACAACTTCCCAACTTCAGGGAACTTATGTTGGATTTCACCTTTAGGAAAACATGATCACCCACTTTAAACTCTCTGTGGTTCCTTCCTTTGTCTTCATATATTTTTTGTCTATCTTGCGAAACCTTGAAATTGTGTTTAATCTTCAACATTTTCTCTTCCATTTCCTTGAGAAACTCTGGCCCAACCACTGCACTATCAATTGGGTTGTCCCAGCTTACTGGGGTGTTTCACTTTCTACCATAAAGTTCTTCGAACAGGCTCATCTTCAGTGATGCTTGATACCCATTGTTGTAGGAAAATTCTATCAAGTGTAGAAAATCTTCCCAATTAGATGGTTTGTCCATCACTCACATCCTTAGCATATATTCTATCACTTGGTTTACTCTTTTTGTTTGTCCATCTGACTCAATATGATATGTTGTGTTGAATTTCAGGTTCATTCTGAACCCCTTTAATAATCCTCTACAAACCTTCGAGGTAAACTTTGGGTCTCTGTCAGACACAATTGTCTTGGGAATACTGTGCAGTCATGCTACCTCCATCATATATATATCATCAATGTTAGTTTCCTTATGAGTGGTCTTCAATGGAATAAAATGGACATCTTTAGTAAGTTTGTCCACTACTACCAAGATTGCATCATGTTGCTTGTTTTTTCTGGGCAATATTGTGATGAAATCCATTGTCACCACTTCCCACTTCCACTTGGGGATGGTTAACGACTGTAGAAACCCAATTGGGTGCCTATTCTCAGACTTTACCTTTTGACACTCCAAACATTTAGCTATATATTCAACAATCTCTCTCTCCCTGCTTGGCCAATAATATTGGCTCTTGACTGCTGAAATTGTTTTCTGATATCTTGGGTGTCCTGCATAAGGTACATTGTGCATTTATT